>VDFB02162041.1:0-15167 GCA_007258455.2 Sequoia sempervirens
CTCTCCTTCCCTCTCTCTCAAGACTCTACCTCATACCTCCTCTCCCTCTCTTAGGTTTCTCTCACTCACTCACTCTCTCTATCTCCCTCCCCTCTCCCTTTAACCCTAAACCCTAAACCCTTAACCCTTAACCCTTAAACTCTAAACCCTTATACCCTCTACCCTCTATCTCTCTCCCACTCCTTCCCTCCCTCCCTCTCTCTCTCTCAAGTCTCATCAAAACACATAACACATTGAAATATATAAAACACAAACATATTAACACACCATGTTGTTGCACAACTTCTATTGCTTCATCAAAAACATTTATATCATGCCTTTTTTCTAGAGGAGTTTAGATTTTACAAGAAAAATCTAGAACATACCAACTAAAAAAAAACTAACTAAATTCTTAGTTATTTCTAGTTACAATAGATATTACTAATGCCAAACTATAGCTTCTTTTTACACAACACTCACCCTTAATTTCAACTGTAAATTTCTTTCAACTTTCCAACCACAAAATTTGCACAGATGTAGATCCCAACATGTATCTTTCACATAACTTTCCCTTTTAAATTGTGAACATTGATGCAATTTTCTTGATCCTATAAAATTTCCTTTAACTATAATATATCTAAGACCTTCATATTTTTGGTCTCATAACGGGTCCAATTGGTTCTTTTATTCCTTGAGCATTTTTTCCTAATCCTTCACCTTTATAACCTATTCTTTGCATTAATCTCAAACCAACATTTTTTTCATGACAATTATTAAGATTTACATTATCATCTTCACTTTCTTCTTTTATACATTCTTCATCAAAAACAATACTTGCCATATCACACAAACTACTTGATTTATCAACAAAAGAACACAGATCTTCAATACAACAAGCAACATCACTTACCAATGGCTTTGTAAACATTTATTTTCTTCTTTCAGCTTTCATAATTCTTCCTTCTGTAAACAATTTTCTTCTTCTAACAATTTTAGCATTTCCTCAAAATCTTCTTTCTTTTTCTTGATTTCATCAAAGAATTTTAATTTTTCTTCTAACTCTTCATTCTTTCTTTTAACATAATTCAATTCCTTTTCTAGTTTGTCAATTTCACACAAATTCTCATATCTTTCTTTTCCAAATTCTTTTATATCTGCTACCAATTGTGAATTACATTTTTTAATTTCTATCACTTCTTCCTCCAAAACATTTTTCTCCTTTTTTACTGTTTTGCCTATATTTCCCATTAAAATAAATTTTATCAAACTCACCTAATTCTTCTCTATTGATTTCTTCTTTTCCAAGAGTGCCTCCACTCTTCTTTACACAATTTCCTTCTACAAACTTTCTCTAAAACTCTATGGTGGCCTTCAAACTCTTTCCTCTTACAATTTATACCTTGTCTTCTACAAATCTCTTAAAATGATGAACATTGATTTCTTTTTCTACAACTTCTTTGGCAGTTACACAAATACAATAATTCACTCCAAAAAGGAGTTATGATTTACTTTTAGCAACAAAAACTAATCATATATCTTTATTTTTTGTAGCGACTTTCTTCCAATACAAATTTCCTCAACGATCTCTACAAATCTTTTTCCAAACACACAATCAAGCTTTTCAAAATAAAATTAATTATCTTTTCCAACAGCCTAAGCATTACAGATGATCCTATCTGTGATCTAAGAACAACATTTTTTTATTTCCAGTTCTGCAACCTTTCTAGATCTGCAACCTTATAAATCTGTGTCGGCAACAAAACTTCTATCTCTTGTGTGACTGCAAAGTCAGCCTAACAAATGAACAGCTCCTTCACCATGTTTTCTTCAGATTATATTTCAGATCTTCACCATAGAATCTCCATGGCTCTCATACCACTTTGATGGTATTGAATGAAGAAATATCAAAACACATAACACATTGAAATATATAAAACACAAAAATATTAACATACCATGCTGCTGCACAACTTCTATTACTTCATCAAAGACATTTACATCATACCTCTTTTATAGAGGAGTTTAGATTTTACAAAAAAACAATTAAAACATACCAGCTATAGAAAAAACTAACTAAATTCTAATTTATTTCTAGTTACAATAGATATACTAATGCAAAACTACAGTTTCTTTTTTACGCAAAACTAATTTTAACAGATTCTAAACAAACTGAAAAATAATGCAGGAGAATTTAGAAATTTCCTTCCAACATGAAAAATAACCATTTCTTCATGTTTGTTTACCAAACGGTAACACTAATCTCGGACTGTAGTCAAATTCCTCTGAGATCTAAAATAACAACAAATTCCCAGAAAAATATATTTAAGGCAGGACAGTTCACATACAATGTATATGCCATCGTTACTGCACACACCTGCATTTTATGTTACACAAAGTACACACCCATTAATAAAATACAATATTTCAGTCGCTTCGGTCTCGCTCATTTAGGTTCTGTTCCCACAGGTCTTTAAAGTTGGTGTACAATCATCAGATAATTAATCGCTTCTCAAGTCGAGGTTTCTTCAATTTCAAGTGTAGTGAGAAAAAGAGTCTCCGCCAGTTTGTGCGTGGCATCCTGGCCATGCTAAGGTGTTATGAATAAACATCAATGGCATCAACTGAAATATTATTCTATTTTCTTTAATTCTAACGACCCGCGTTGCGTGGCATTCGGCACGGCGGTTTGTGGCGCTTGTTTGGGCGCAGTTGCGGGTTTGAATGGGTGTTCGAGGACGGATTCGGGCGTCGTTGACCGCGTAATGATGCGAAATTAAAGGCTGCAGTTGAAAAATCTGTTTACCAGAGCAAGAATACTTCAAATAAAAGCAGCATCTTGTGAATAGATGGTGTGCATATCTTTACTCCTTGAACAGAAAAGTACTTTAAGGAACTAAACTAAGGAGGAGAAGACAGACTAACCTGAGGAGGAGATATAGAATAAGAGAGAGAAGGAAAATACAGCTTCCTGAGAATTCCTTTCGAGCCATTGTTAGACGTTGTACCGAACAACCTTTGTAGGCTGCGTAGCAGATCAACAAACACAAATAAACTGCTCAAACTATGTAAGACAAGAGCAACGGGCGCAAATAAATAGAGAAGGCCCACCGACTAAAGGCCTCTAATTAATGAGTAGCCATCCTAGACTGAAGATCTGCATATTCCTATGTTGCGCGTGAACTGGTCAAGCCACACCGAACACGTTTCGTTCCCAAGCATTCTATGGAGGGTATGGTTCAATTTTGTTAGCATAACATTTTTATTCTTTTCTTTATTGGCTTTTATTTTGGTAGTTTTTTTGAAGATTTTCACAATATGAATAATCTTAGTGTAATAAGGGTTTATATCTGGTTAGGCAACACGTTTCTTTCCCAAGCATCCTATGGAGGATATGGTCCAATTGTTTTAGCCTAATTTTCTTATTCTTTTCTTCATTGACTTTTGTTTTGGTGGTTTTTTTTATCAGACTCTAAACATGAACAATCTTAGAGTAATAAGGGTTTATATCTTGTAGTTAGGTTTGAAGGGTTCCTCTTCTTATAGCGATTGTCCCTCTTCACATATGGATTTTCAAGATTTTTTTGGAATTGGTGTCTTTGGATTTTTTAGGACTGGGAGTCCTATTTTGAATTTTCAAGATTTTTTCGAATTGGTGTGCTGGCATGCTTTTTAAGACTGACAATCCTACTTTGTAATCAGTGCTTGTTTTAATTTTTTTTGTCTTTATATTAAAAAAATATTTAATGGAAGCTATGGTTCAATTGTATAAAAAGATGTAAATTTTAGCAATAAATACAGATTATTTATTTTTAATACAATAAGGTGTAAAAGTATTATTGATTGTTTTGTCATTGAATTGTTCATAATAAAAGATAATTTTACCCTTCCTATTGATTAATTAATTAGATATAAGACCCAAACAATAAATATTAAATTAATTTGTAAAAGTTAAATACATTAAATATGATGTTTGGTTTTGAATTTGAAGGGATGAATATATTTGTAACAAAGTACCATACCTATCATTAAAATATGTGAAGAAATGGTTTTCTCCAAGCATGTATTTAAATTTTATGTGACAAAATATAGTTTTTTGTATATCTATACATATAGGTTTATATACAATCTCTTGAATATATCTACCAAAAATGTAGATATAAATTTTGAGTTATTTTTATATACTTATAGTTTTTTTCTTTTCCACTTAAGACTTATTTTATAGTTCTTTTATATACTAAATAGTGTTTTTTAATAACTTACTTTAGAATTATTTATGTTTTGTTTATTAATATTTACTCAAACAATTATTTTATAATTTACTTTAAATATGTGTAGTTATGATTTTAGTATATACAAAATAATATTAATTCTCAACGAAATAAATTTTAACATAAATCTAGCCTAATTAAGTAAATGTATATAAATAAAGTCACAATTAACCTTCATTTAAATACTCCATTGAAATTTGATAATAGCAATAGACGAATATTAAAAAATTACATTAAAAAGGATGAACCACTTAGCTAGGAATTATGACAAAGAAATAAGTGTTAATTGTATAAAAATTTGAGTCACTTTCACCCAACAAACATTTGCTTATGATGACCATTTTTTGCAATTGTAATAGATGTTGTTGTGGATTTAGTCATATACCTCAATGACAAAAGCCGGGTTCTTGAGAAATGGCAACAATCCATGATGTTGATCTTGTAACTTGTGAGATTAATTTCTAATTGTAAGTTCTTACAACATTTTTTTCCTTGATCACTGGATCCCACAATCATATATATGGCTTAAGCGGAGTTTAAAAAACTAACTTAAGAGAACTATTTTATTGTGAGGATAAATTCTTCATAGTTAGCATGATACGAATGAAAAGATTTATATTTGATAAGTGATGTCAAGCATGCGATCAAAGTCTATATGAAGATGTAAGAGAGGGAGACCAACCACGTCAAGGCCCTAGGTCATGGAGAGTCAAGAGCAGAAGGCTGCCCTAACTTACCTCACTCTAAAGCAATGTTTGAAATGAGGGACGAGAATGATGAGGACCATAATGCCCTTCAATTACTCTGCACACATGAAATCAAGATTGGGGCTAAGCGAGCTAGTTGTTGGGTTCAAGACTATACCTTAGGTAACTCTTTGCCCGAAGATAGAAGTGCAGTTTTAGGATGATAGTGCAACACGTTGGCGTCTCTCGGGTGTGCTAGCATCTGTACAACCAAAGGACCAAAAACATAGTATAAACTGCTAGAAAATGAGCTGACGATGTAGCTAGTCACTTATAAATTAACAAAATAGAACTATGAAGTAGGAAAGATAAGAAAAAACATGATAGAGTAAATATATGAAGGCTAAGGTAACAAGGATAATCTCACAAAGATGCTCTTTCACTAGCTAGCTCCAAAAAGCATGTCCACCTACACACAAGAAAGAGGGAAAAATGTTGGAAGCTATAGGGGTCTACCTCAGTCAGACCCCCATTTTGGTGTTTCCACCTCCACAGATAGCCAAGATAGCAATGATGGAGAAATATACGATAAAGAAGTAGAGAAGGAGAAAAAGTAAGTAACACTACAAAACAGTAACAAGCTACTCAACCAAATCGCAAAGGAGAGGAGTGAAACATTACCACCTCCACCAAGAGCTCACTAGCTAATGGAGGAGAAAAGAGAGCTTGAACAATCACCACAACCTCAACTATGATCAAGGGAGGTGTTCCAAAACCTCAAGCCCCTACTGCAATGGCTTGTTCCACACTTGCTTTGCGCAGTTGATGGAGTGTTGTTGCTGTTTCTATGAAGTGCTAGACTGCTATTGGGAATGGAGAAAATGCTTGGAAGTGCCAAAAGAGAGTGTATAGAAGATTGCTAGAGGATGTGAAGCAGATGAAATGAATGAAGGAAGATTTTTTTGAAAGGAAGGAGGAGAGAATCTGCCATATTTGAGGTCAGTTTATCAAAGAGGGATGTTACAAACCAACCCCAATGGCAAGTGTAATGCCTCTTCCAGCTTCAAATGCAAGAATATGTCAGGGACGTGATTTTTCCACGCAAAAAATCTACGCATTGCATGGGAATCCTGGCAAATATTCTTCTACTGACACGGAAGAAAAATGCTAAGTGGAACAAAGGCAATGGGATGATGTAGAATTTTTCTTTTGGATTTGGTTTTATAAGGTGAGTACCATGTTTCACCTCAATAGATGGAGAAGATTTTACTCGAGATTCATTGCTAGGTTGACTGAGTGATTCAGGAGCAATGACAAACTCTGGGGAAGCCAGGACTGGTTCTGTTACTAAGATAGAACAAGTATGTGTGGGACCACCTTCTGAAAGAGGACTCCTATTACATCCTCCATTGCTAGAAGGACCACTCTCCACCTTCTCCTCCATTGGGGAACATGAACTCCCCAAAGACAAGGTGAGAGGTACAGAGGTGGAGGAGTAAGAGAAAACTATAGTTGATACCACCAAAGTATTTAACATATCTACGGGTTTTAGGAAAGGTGGGACATCCAAAAGGGACATCAAAAGAGGTGGCTCAAGTGACACATATTTTGGATTCAAAAATATGATACCGTTTGAAATTTATAGATGTTTTTCAATCAGCCTATCAATTAGGACTTTATTCGTAATTCTAATAGAAAATGAATAATAATTATTTATTAAATTCAAAGTAAAGAATAATTTATATTAGTGTAAAGCTGAGAGTCTCTCTACAAACCCTTTTTGTTTCATCAATTTTGGCTAAAAATAAAGTCGTCTGCCAAATGGACGAAGTCTATAAAAACAAGGTAAGTTGTCAAACACGTTTTTTGCGTTGACGTCTTAGGATTGGCATGTCCAAGCCAAATACCAAAGCAAGCCCGAGGCTAATCCCTTGCGTTGACTTCTTAGGATTGGCATATCCAAGCCAAATACCAAAGTAAGCCCGAGGTTAATCCCTAGGCAATAAATTCTTTGTCATAAATATCAGATATCCATTTCAAATCGGATATCCGATTTGGTTTATATATGATTTTAAAAACTGTTTTACACTTTATAATATATGATTTAGAAAATGCAATAAATATTTTATAGTTTATTTTAATATATCTAGTTTAGAATATACAATATAGTTTATAATTTAATAAATAATATATTATTTTATTATGTATAATATTTAAATATTATTTCTATATTTTACTTAATGTATATATATATTACTAATATATAAAATATTATATAACTAATCAATATTACTAACATATAAAATATTTCAATATTATCTCTTTCCCTCTCTCTCTCCCACTCCCTCCCTCTCTCTCTCTCTCAAGACTCTCCCTCATACCCCCTCTCCCTCTCTCAGGTCCCTCTCTTACTCACTCCCTCTATCTCCCTCTCCTCTACCCTTAACCCTAAACCATAAACCCTTAACCCTTGAACCCTCTACCCTCTACGCTTAACCCTTTACCCTATATCTCTCTCCCACTCCATCCCTCCCTCCCTCTCTGTCACCAGTATCACCCTCCTGCCCCCTCTCCCTCTCTCAGGTCTCTCTCTCACTCCTATCTCTCTACCCTCTACCCTTTTAACCCTCTACCCTCTATCTCTCTCCCACTCCCTCCCTCTCTCACTAAATCCCTCTCTCTCTCTCCCCTTTACCCATAACCCATAACCCTAAACCCTTAAGCCCCAAACCCTTAAACCCTCTACCCTCTACCCTCTCTTTCTCTAGATCTCAAGACTCACCCTTCTACCTCCTCTCCCTCTCTCAGGTCTCTATCTCTTACTCACTCTCTCTCTCTCTCCCCTCTCCCCTTAACTCTAAACCTTAAAACCTTAACCCTTAAAATCTAAACCCTTAAGCCCTCTATCTCTCTCCCACTCACTCCCTCCCTCCCTCTCCCTCAAGTCTCTCTCTCTCACTTACTCATATCTATGTCCCCTCTACCCTTAACCCTCTACCTTCTACCCTCTACCCTTTATCTCTCTACCACTCCCTCACTCTCACTCTCTCTCTCTCTCTCTCTCACTCACTTAATCCCTCTATCTCTCTCCCCTCTACCCATAACCCTAAACCCCAAACACTCTACTCTCTACCCTCTACCCTCTCTTTCTCTCTCTCAAGTCTCTCCCTTCTAACACCTCTCCCTCTCTTAGGTCTCTCTCTATCTCTCACTCCCTCCCTCTATGTTTCTCCCTCTGCCTTAAACCCTCTACCCTTAAACCCAGCAAACCACAAATGCCAAACACCTACCTATGCCCATATCCTTTCTCCTCTATCTATCAGCCCTCCCCCTCTCTCTCTCTCTCAAGTCTCTGTGTCACAGCACCACTCCTCTCAGCTCTCTCTCTCTCTCTCTCTCTCTCTCTCTCTCTCAGATCTCCCCTCCCACCCCTCTCTCCCTCTCTCAAGTCTTTCTCTCACTCACTCACTCCTAAGTCTCTCCACTCTACCCTTATCCCTCTACCCTTAACCCTTAAACCCTCTACCCTCTATCTCTCTCCCACTCTCTCCTTCCCTCTCTCTCAAGACTCTACCTCATACCTCCTCTCCCTCTCTTAGGTTTCTCTCACTCACTCACTCTCTCTATCTCCCTCCCCTCTCCCTTTAACCCTAAACCCTAAACCCTTAACCCTTAACCCTTAAACTCTAAACCCTTATACCCTCTACCCTCTATCTCTCTCCCACTCCTTCCCTCCCTCCCTCTCTCTCTCTCAAGTCTCATCAAAACACATAACACATTGAAATATATAAAACACAAACATATTAACACACCATGTTGTTGCACAACTTCTATTGCTTCATCAAAAACATTTATATCATGCCTTTTTTCTAGAGGAGTTTAGATTTTACAAGAAAAATCTAGAACATACCAACTAAAAAAAAACTAACTAAATTCTTAGTTATTTCTAGTTACAATAGATATTACTAATGCCAAACTATAGCTTCTTTTTACACAACACTCACCCTTAATTTCAACTGTAAATTTCTTTCAACTTTCCAACCACAAAATTTGCACAGATGTAGATCCCAACATGTATCTTTCACATAACTTTCCCTTTTAAATTGTGAACATTGATGCAATTTTCTTGATCCTATAAAATTTCCTTTAACTATAATATATCTAAGACCTTCATATTTTTGGTCTCATAACGGGTCCAATTGGTTCTTTTATTCCTTGTGCATTTTTTCCTAATCCTTCACCTTTATAACCTATTCTTTGCATTAATCTCAAACCAACATTTTTTTCATGACAATTATTAAGATTTACATTATCATCTTCACTTTCTTCTTTTATACATTCTTCATCAAAAACAATACTTGCCATATCACACAAACTACTTGATTTATCAACAAAAGAACACAGATCTTCAATACAACAAGCAACATCACTTACCAATGGCTTTGTAAACATTTATTTTCTTCTTTCAACTTTGATAATTCTTCCTTCTGTAAACAATTTTTTTTTTCTAACAATTTTTGCATTTCCTCAAAATCTTCTTTCTTTTTCTTGATTTCATCAAAGAATTTTAATTTTTCTTCTAACTCTTCATTCTTTCTTTTAACATAATTCAATTCCTTTTCTAGTTTGTCAATTTCACACAAATTCTCATATCTTTCTTTTCCAAATTCTTCTATATCTGCTACCAATTGTGAATTACATTTTTTAATTTCTATCACTTCTTCCTCCAAAACATTTTTCTCCTTTTTTACTGTTTTGCCTATATTTCCCATTAAAATAAATTTTATCAAACTCACCTAATTCTTCTCTATTGATTTCTTCTTTTCCAAGAGTGCCTCCACTCTTCTTTACACAATTTCCTTCTACAAACTTTCTCTAAAACTCTATGGTGGCCTTCAAACTCTTTCCTCTTACAATTTATACCTTGTCTTCTACAAATCTCTTAAAAATGATGAACATTGATTTCTTTTTCTACAACTTCTTTGGCAGTTACACAAATACAATAATTCACTCCAAAAAGGAGTTATGATTTACTTTTAGCAACAAAAACTAATCATATATCTTTATTTTTTGTAGCGACTTTCTTCCAATACAAATTTCCTCAACGATCTCTACAAATCTTTTTCCAAACACACAATCAAGCTTTTCAAAATAAAATTAATTATCTTTTCCAACAGCCTAAGCATTACAGATGATCCTATCTGTGATCTAAGAACAACATTTTTTTATTTCCAGTTCTGCAACCTTTCTAGATCTGCAACCTTATAAATCTGTGTCGGCAACAAAACTTCTATCTCTTGTGTGACTGCAAAGTCAGCCTAACAAATGAACAGCTCCTTCACCATGTTTTCTTCAGATTATATTTCAGATCTTCACCATAGAATCTCCATGGCTCTCATACCACTTTGATGGTATTGAATGAAGAAATATCAAAACACATAACACATTGAAATATATAAAACACAAAAATATTAACATACCATGCTGCTGCACAACTTCTATTACTTCATCAAAGACATTTACATCATACCTCTTTTATAGAGGAGTTTAGATTTTACAAAAAAACAATTAAAACATACCAGCTATAGAAAAAACTAACTAAATTCTAATTTATTTCTAGTTACAATAGATATACTAATGCAAAACTACAGTTTCTTTTTTACGCAAAACTAATTTTAACAGATTCTAAACAAACTGAAAAATAATGCAGGAGAATTTAGAAATTTCCTTCCAACATGAAAAATAACCATTTCTTCATGTTTTTTTACCAAACGGTAACACTAATCTCGGACTGTAGTCAAATTCCTCTGAGATCTAAAATAACAACAAATTCCCAGAAAAATATATTTAAGGCAGGAGAGTTCACATACAATGTATATGCCATCGTTACTGCACATACCTGCATTTTATGTTACACAAAAGTACACACCCATTAATAAAATACATTGTTTTAAATTCAGAAAAACTTATAACTGGTCTTAAACTGCATTTTAGGTTTACTGTTTCACAGTGTATTCTTTTAAAATTTGGTATTTTTAATCATCAGATAATTTAATCAACTGCTACTAAAAAGTCTCTGAGGTTTCTATTTAATGCAGGCACAAATTAATAGTGAGAAAGAACATACATGAGCCACCCAGTTTTATTGCATTGGCATCTCCTGTACATGCACAAGTTATTTGTGAGCAACAGAAACAATAAACTCAATGCCCTAAGAAAAGAAAAATAAAAACTCTATTCTCTTTAGTATTATTTCTATATTTTTTCTTCCAATATAGATTTATTATAGCCACGACAGACTAAAACATGTCTGTTTAATCCCTGATTCCTGCTCAATCTTGTCCAACACAATGATTTGTATACTTTTACACTGTTGCTATGACTTACCCAACCTGGTCTAGGTTTAGATAGGTATTCAGAGACAGATTGAACATCGTTAAACCCTATTGTGAAGGGTTACCATATCTCTATTTATATACACCAAAAAGAAATCCCGAAGCCCTACGGATTGAAAAATCTGTTTACCAGAGCAAGAATACTTCAAATAAAAGCAGCATCTTGTGAATAGATGGTGTGCATATCTTTACTCCTTGAACAGAAAAGTACTTTAAGGAACTAAACTAAGGAGGAGAAGACAAACTAACCTGAGGAGGAGATATAGAATAAGAGAGAGAAGGAAAATACAGCTTCCTGAGAATTCCTTTCGAGCCATTGTTAGACGTTGTACCAAACAACCTTTGTAGGCTGCGTAGCAGATCAACAAACACAAATAAACTGCTCAAACTATGTAAGACAAGAGCAACGGGCGCAAATAAATAGAGAAGGCCCACCGACTAAAGGCCTCTAATTAATGAGTAGCCATCCTAGACTGAAGATCTGCATATTCCTATGTTGCGCGTGAACTGGTCAAGCCACACCGAACACGTTTCGTTCCCAAGCATTCTATGGAGGGTATGGTTCAATTTTGTTAGCATAACATTTTTATTCTTTTCTTTATTGGCTTTTATTTTGGTAGTTTTTTTGAAGATTTTCACAATATGAATAATCTTAGTGTAATAAGGGTTTATATCTGGTTAGGCAACACGTTTCTTTCCCAAGCATCCTATGGAGGATATGGTCCAATTGTTTTAGCCTAATTTTCTTATTCTTTTCTTCATTGACTTTTGTTTTGGTGGTTTTTTTTATCAGACTCTAAACATGAACAATCTTAGAGTAATAAGGGTTTATATCTTGTAGTTAGGTTTGAAGGGTTCCTCTTCTTATAGCGATTGTCCCTCTTCACATATGGATTTTCAAGATTTTTTTGGAATTGGTGTCTTTGGATTTTTTAGGACTGGGAGTCCTATTTTGAATTTTCAAGATTTTTTGGAATTGGTGCGCTGGCATGCTTTTTAAGACTGACAATCCTACTTTGTAATCAGTGCTTGTTTTAATTTTTTTTGTCTTTATATTAAAAAAATATTTAATGGAAGCTATGGTTCAATTGTATAAAAAGATGTAAATTTTAGCAATAAATACAGATTATTTATTTTTAATACAATAAGGTGTAAAAGTATTATTGATTGTTTTGTCATTGAATTGTTCATAATAAAAGATAATTTTACCCTTCCTATTGATTAATTAATTAGATATAAGACCCAAACAATAAATATTAAATTAATTTGTAAAAGTTAAATACATTAAATATGATGTTTGGTTTTGAATTTGAAGGGATGAATATATTTGTAACAAAGTACCATACCTATCATTAAAATATGTGAAGAAATGGTTTTCTCCAAGCATGTATTTAAATTTTATGTGACAAAATATAGTTTTTTGTATATCTATACATATAGGTTTATATACAATCTCAAGAATATATCTACCAAAAATGTAGATATAAATTTTGAGTTATTTTTATATACTTATAGTTTTTTTCTTTTCCACTTAAGACTTATTTTATAGTTCTTTTATATACTAAATAGTGTTTTTTAATAACTTACTTTAGAATTATTTATGTTTTATTTATTAATATTTACTCAAACAATTATTTTATAATTTACTTTAAATATGTGTAGTTATGATTTTAGTATATACAAAATAATATTAATTCTCAACGAAATAAATTTTAACATAAATCTAGCCTAATTAAGTAAATGTATATAAATAAAGTCACAATTAACCTTCATTTAAATACTCCATTGAAATTTGATAATAGCAATAGACGAATATTAAAAAATTACATTAAAAAGGATGAACCACTTAGCTTTAGGAATTATGACAAAGAAATAAGTGTTAATTGTATAAAAAATTTAGTCACTTTCACCCAACAAACATTTCTTATGATATGACCATTTTTTTGCAATTGTAATAGATGTTGTTGTGGATTGAATCCATGCTCCTCAATGACAAAAATGAGTTCTTGAGAAATGGCATAATCCATGATGTTGATCTTGTAACTTGTGAGATTAATTTCTAATTGTAAGTTCTTGCAACATTTTTTTCCTTGATCACTAGGATCTAATCATATATATGGCTTAGCGGAGTTTAAAAACTAACTTAGAGAACTATTTTATTGTGAGGGATAAATTCTTCATAGTTAACCCCCTTGATAGAATAGATTTATATTTGATAAGTGATGTCAAGCATGCGATCAAAGTCTATATGAAGATGTAAGAGAGGGAGACCAACCACGTCAAGGCCCTAGGTCATGGAGAGTCAAGAGCAGAAGGCTGCCCTAACTTACCTCACTCTAAAGCAATGTTTGAAATGAGGGACGAGAATGATGAGGACCATAATGCCCTTCAATTACTCTGCACACATGAAATCAAGATTGGGGCTAAGCGAGCTAGTTGTTGGGTTCAAGACTATACCTTAGGTAACTCTTTGCCCGAAGATAGAAGTGCAGTTTTAGGATGATAGTGCAACACGTTGGCGTCTCTCGGGTGTGCTAGCATCTGTACAACCAAAGGACCAAAAACATAGTATAAACTGCTAGAAAATGAGCTGACGATGTAGCTAGTCACTTATAAATTAACAAAATAGAACTATGAAGTAGGAAAGATAAGAAAAAACATGATAGAGTAAATATATGAAGGCTAAGGTAACAAGGATAATCTCACAAAGATGCTCTTTCACTAGCTAGCTCCAAAAAGCATGTCCACCTACACACAAGAAAGAGGGAAAAATGTTGGAAGCTATAGGGGTCTACCTCAGTCAGACCCCCATTTTGGTGTTTCCACCTCCACAGATAGCCAAGATAGCAATGATGGAGAAATATACGATAAAGAAGTAGAGAAGGAGAAAAAGTAAGTAACACTACAAAACAGTAACAAGCTACTCAACCAAATCACAAAGGAGAGGAGTGAAACATTACCACCTCCACCAAGAGCTCACTAGCTAATGGAGGAGAAAAGAGAGCTTGAACAATCACCACAACATCAACTATGATAAAGGGAGGTGTTCCAAAACCTCAAGCCCCTACTGCAATGGCTTGTTCCACACTTGCTTTGCGCAGTTGATGGAGTGTTGTTGCTGTTTCTATGAAGTGCTAGACTGCTATTGGGAATGGAGAAAATGCTTGGAAGTGCCAAAAGAGAGTGTATAGAAGATTGCTGGAGGATGTGAAGCAGATGAAATGAATGAAGGAAGATTTTTTTGAAAGGAAGAAGGAGAGAATCTGCCATATTTGAGGTCAGTTTATCAAAGAGGGATGTTACAAACCAACCCCAATGGCAAGTGTAATGCCTCCCGGCTTGAGGATACTGCAAGAATATGTCGGGGGCAGTGATTTTTTCCGCGCCAAAAAATCTACGCGTGCATGGGAATCACGACAAATATTCTTCTTGACCTGAGGAAGAAAAATGCTAAGTGGAACAAAGCTGATGGGATGATGTGAAATTTTTCTTTTTGGTTGGTTTTATAAAATTGAGTACCATGTTTTCACCTCAATAGATGGAAGATTTTTACTCGAGATTCATTGCTAGGTTGACTGAGTGATTCAAGAGCAATGACAAACTCTGGGGAAGCCAGGACTGGTTCTGTTACTAAGATAGAACAAGTATGTGTGGGACCACCTTCTGAAAGAGGACTCTTATTACATCCTCCATTGCTAGAAGGACCACTCTCCACCTTCTCCTCCATTGGGGAACATGAACTCCCCAAAGACAAGGTGAGAGGTACAGAGGTGGAGGAGTAAGAGAAAATTATAGTGGATACCACAAAAGTATTTAACATATCTACGGGTTTTAGGAAA
>VDFB02162042.1:0-11939 GCA_007258455.2 Sequoia sempervirens
ATAATAACTAAATTAAAAGGCATAGAAACAACTAAACTAAGAAGATAAAAAATTATAAGAACATAAAAGCTTATAGCAATCCATAAAACATTTCCTTAATAGTAAATAATAGAGACTACGAAAGTGAAAAGATAGCAAATACTTCAGAGCTAAAATTTCATAACAGTAAATTTAAATAACTCTCTATAGAACAACAGTATAATAAAAGAGAACACTTATCTACTCCCATCAAGTGGCTAGCTCGTGGGACAACACATTCATTCTTGGCTCACATTCACAGCTATTTCAGGAACACTTCTATCAATCATAGTTATCATCCATAACTCATAACTCAGAATTTCAGATAACAATCTCTTTATTCATAAACCTTGGAAACATTATGATAGTATAACCTTACTTTTCACTATGTATATCTTACTTCCGGAGACCGTATCTTTTATAGAGAAACTGTAACTACATGCTATATTTTAGATGGTATGGATAACCATTGAAAAATATCTAAACATATCTACGTATAACTCATATATCTTTAATCCTATTACACAACATTTAAGAGGCTAAAGTTGAGCCATAAAGTCTTTAATTTAAAAGATAATAGAAATAACAACTTTAAGAACATCTTCGGTCCATCACCCTGAAGTTCTGGAGCATATTTCCAGCATATATCTCTAATTGTTCTGGAGCACGTGCTAGCTGGATGCTTCAATTTGTAACTTTGATTGACCGATTATTATCTACAAAACACTTAAAACAACCCAATAAATCTGTATTGGAAAATTACTTTAAGAAATCAAAAGAAATAAAGTTTATACAAGTTCTTACTAAAATTAAGCAATTATTTCTCCTAAAATTTAATTAATTGGTAGAGGATAGAGATTTGTATGTATGAACCAGGTCTTTATGGTATTATCATGATGAGGTTATTTTTATTGTTCATATTCCTCCCTTCCTAGTTCTTGAGATCCCTATCCCTTATTATAATTACCCTCTACTCCCTTCTTCATATTTTGCATTGATATCATACAAATATTTTTATGTGACATCAAAGTTTATAGGGGAATTGTGGAAACCTCCACGAAAAGAAACTCCCCGTTTCCATTCATTGAGAAAAAAAAATTCATCACGATCACGTATTATGTAAGCGGTTGAATATGATAAAGTTTTGTACCTCATTCTATCATTTTGTTGCGAGATCTCCTAAAATTCGGCCAAGGCACTATGCTTATGAAGGACCATCTAAGACCAGGAGGAGAGATCACTTCTCTTTTCTTTAGATATATAGGCAATGGAATGTATCTCTCTTCACATGCATGCCAAGCCTTGCCAACCAATTTTTTCCCCTGTTCTATGAAATGATTATAGCAAACTCAAA
The DNA here is from genome assembly GCA_007258455.2 of Sequoia sempervirens. NCBI lineage: Eukaryota > Viridiplantae > Streptophyta > Pinopsida > Cupressales > Cupressaceae > Sequoia > Sequoia sempervirens. Next base: position 1,373 of record VDFB02162042.1, read on the forward strand.
GGCTGTCATCATACCTTTCCTTCATTTTCTCATCCAGCGAAAGAGCTACAAATGTCTTTTTAAAAGCTGCCATTCTACTATTTAGAGATCTCATTTGAAGTCCTATACTTTTCTCTGCTTGAACATATTCTTTATTACGTTCTTGCCAATGGATTTGATTCCACATAGTAGACAATAGAGATCTTAATTTCACTTCCCCCACAAAAATATTAGCAAAGAAATCAGTATGCTTCTCTAACAAAAGATCATGGGTAAAGAATTCATAGAGCATATCTTTCTCCTTAGGCTTTGAGTCTACAAATGTTTTAACAAATGCTTTATTATTAGGTTCATAAGGTTGATCATTGTAAATTATAAGAAATTTCAATCTAAAACATTGTTCATTCAAAAACATAGAATACAATCTGGATGGTTTCCTACAGGATAAAATAAATTCAGCTATTTGACATGCATCCTATTTCCCCTTATAAGCTTTATGAAATGCTTCTCTTAATAACACCATTTCCATTTTCAATCTATTATTCTCAACTTGTGCATTCCTTAGGAAATAACACCATTCCATCCATTTCATTAATAATGGAGGAATATGAATTTGGAACCATTTAGTTACCGTTGGCTCGGTTTGAACTTCTCTGGATTCCATCTTTGGTTTACTTGTGCTTTCCTGCAAGTCCTGCTCTAATTCTACAATCTTACTAAGAGAAGTATTTAATTCTTCTTTTTGTCTTTTCTTTTCTTCTTCAAAGGCTGAAAACATGAGCATAAAATTTCATTTTAAATTCTAAATTTCTTCATTTAATCCATCCCTGTGTATCCTATTTTCCTTATCACAATTCTGAATTTGTATTTGTAGCTCACTAATAGATGTATCTTTTCCCTGTATTTCCAACTTTAAATCCTGAATTTCTTGATTCCTTTCTTTTATTACAGTCTTATACACCATTATTTCCTCTTGTTGTAATTTTACCTTTTCCTTATTTTCATGCAGCTGATTTCTTAACTCTTCCATCTCTAATTTCAAATTTTCCAATTCTATGTTAATATTTTCTGTTTCAACAATTTCAACAACTTTATTAATAACTGGAGACAATTTCCCTAACATACTATCATCAATCTCCATAGGAAGTGGAGATTGTCCCCTTTCTATTTCCCAATTTTCCTGTTCTACAGCTTCTTCTTCAGACACCAAGTGAAAATGTACTTCTTCAACAGATATTTCTTTTTCTGAGGATTGGTGAATTGACTCCTCAGTTTCCAAATTTCTCTTTTTCTTTTTAGCTTTTTACCTATTCTCTTTACTCTGTGCTAGGGTTTCTACATATCCAGAGGATAATCTTTTACTCCTCCTTAAAGGAGGAGTATCATGATAATTTAAAATAGTTGGATCATTAAGAAGAATAGTTCTTCTTTTCCTCTTCTTAACAGGGTGAGTATCCACATTTGGACTCATTATCTCTACATCTTCTATCTGGGCCGGAGTTTCAAACTCAATATTTCTAAATTCTGGCACTTCCTCACCAATTATGGTGGGAATTTTGGGTTCAGGAGCCTTAGGGTCTTCGGGGGAAGTTGCTTCAGAAGGTGAAGCAACTTGTTTTGAAGATTCTCCTAATTTTATCTTCCTTCCTGATGTAGGCATATCAAACTTCCCCAAAAAAAATTCCCATTTTCTTTTAGGTTTCTTACGGAAATGATATTTACAAATCAATTGAATTAACCCATGGTGTTTTAATGGCCCTGAACCAGTTTTGTATCTCTCTATTGAAGAATTAATAGAACCATTCAAGAAATGAGGCAAATTAACCCTTAGAGCAGGGTTTTCCTTCCCATGCCGCAAATGTGTTAATATGCAGAATGCTGGTCCTACCACAGTGGTAAGTTGACCTTCACAAGTAAAATATCTAATGATCCATGCAATAGAAGTACCCCAAGGTTCTAAGCTAGAAGCTCGTTGAAACCCCTTAGTTTGTCCCCTAGTACTGACAACTATCATGGGTTGAGGATCTCCCTGTCTAAGGAATAATTCTGATAATTTTTTATATGGAATTTGTGTGGTTTTAGATATTTTAATACCAGAATCTTCTAACCCTAAAATAGAAGAGATAATTTTTGAACTCACCTTGAAACGCTTCCCATGCAGAATCACTTGTCCATTAGAGTAATTTTCTGCAAATGCATTCACCAAATTTTCATTATACCCTTCGAATTTCCTGAAAAAATCCAACCATCCCACTTCTTCAAACAACCGAGAGATATTACGTAACCCCAACAAATTTTCTACAGAAGCCAGCTCAGATTTCTTTATACCACCCATTTTTTTCTCTCTCTCTTACCACCCTGCTAAAAAAATCAATAATGCCAAGAACTTGTGCACTGATATTTTTGAAAATATGATCAGATTGTAATCATTTACTCTACTCTTGCTTGGAGCTTGTTGTGTAATAATTTCAATTTGCATGAAGGGCCACAAAAAGAGTGGCGTACTTAACAATTAATCACCAAGTGGCGCAATTTACTAAATTGGGAAAGGAAACTCTTGCCAATCAATTATATTTTATTCAAAAATAACTACTTATTTAAAACAAAAATTTGTACTTACTTCCATTCCATGATTGCTTGAAGATCTTATACCTTTACCGATTTGACAGGATGATGCAAGGGTATTGGCTAAGGTGATGGTATAATTATTATGACATGAATGAAGAGGCTCATGGATGACGAAGTCATTAATGAAGACAGGCTATTACAACAACTTTTATTTATAATGGCAGAAGAAGGCGCATGTACCAATGTACGATAATTAAAGCATCGAAAAAGATTTGATTTTTTTTCTAGAAAGGAGTTGGCGAAATGAAAATGAATAAGTTTCAGAGCACACGTAAAGCATGCATTCAGACAAAGAAAGTGGTCAAAGTTCCAGAGCACGTGTAAGGCATGCATTAGGAACTGGAAAAGTGGATAAGTTCTAGAGCATTGCTAAAAGATGCAACTAAGCGATGATTGATGAAAGTTCTAGAGCATGGTGATCCGAGATACGATCAAAGCAACAGCAAATGAAAGTTCTGGAGCATCGTTGAAAGATGCAGCCGGAGCAACAACCAGATAAAAGTTCTGGAGCATCGTTGAAAGATGCAGTCGAAGCAGTAACTAGATGAAAGTTATAGAGCATCGTCGAAAGATGTAGCCAGAGCAGCAACCAAATGAAATTTCTGGAGCATCATTGAAAGATGTAGCTAGAGTAGCAATTAGATGAAAGTTTCAGAGCATCGTTGAAAGATGTAGCCGAAGCAGCAACCAGATGAAAATTCTGGAGCATCGTCAAAAGATGTAGCTAGAGCCGCAGCTGGAGATAAGAAAATGACAAACAACACTTAACTCGAACTTCAGGAGTTATATCATTCCACAAGAACATCCTTCCAACATGGCAGGTTGAAGAGCAGGTTCCAAAGCATCGATCGTTCAGACTGTCAAGTTCTGGACCACTAGCCAGCTGAATGATCAAGTTTCAGAGCATCTTGGAATGGTGCTCTGGAAGTTGTTATTCCTTTATGAGAGGTCCTACAAAATGAAAACATGTGTTAAGTCCATAAATTTATGAAAAATGCTTTGAAAACAAATTGGGTACACATGTCTTTTTATTACAATTTTTCATCAATTTATTTATTTATTTTTATTTTTATTTATTTATTTATTTTATTTTTTGACAACATATAAACATTAAATCAAATAGACACTGCATTGGCAAAGTCAATGCATTGGATCTCTCCTTGCATTTCTACCAGCTTTGTATATTTTTCTTTATTAACTAGTTTATGGTAAATACATAGGCAATAACCATTAACTAAGAGAGTTTGTAAATCACCATCAATAGGTTTTGAACTGTTCCATTTGAGAAAACTTTAGAGATTTTATATGGCCCTAGCCAATGAGTTTTGAGTTTTTCTTTATGGTCTTTATATAGATTGAATCAAATAGCAAGGCCCAGTCACCATTATGAAATTCTCTCTCTTTAATATATTTGTCATGCCAAACTTTCTATTGATGTTGAACTAGTTCTGTTTGATGAACAACATCCAAACGAAGCTCATCCAACTCATTTAACTGTAAAACTCATTCTATTTGAGCTTGTTTCAAAACTAGACCCAACTCCATAGTTGTACGTAGGGTCTAAAGTTCAAATTCAATGGGAAGAAGAGGTTTCTTTCCAAAAACAAGCTCATAGGGACTGAATCCAGTTGTAGATTTCCATGTTGTATTGTACGCCCAAATGGCTTCAAGCAATTTCCTGGCCCAATCTCTTCTTCCTAAAGAGACAGTTTTTGTCAGTATGTTTTCTAACTCCCTATTAGTCACTTCTACTTGAACATTTGCTTGAGGGTGATAATAGGATGAATTCTTATGGCTCACTTGAAAAATGGTCCGTAAATGCTAGGAGAACTTTAGACATAAATTGGGGTCCCTGATCTGTAACAATAGTTTGGGGGGCTCCAAATCAAAGAAATTTTTTGTTATAGATAAAATCAGCAACTTTCTCTTCTCTAGCAACTCGTAAAGCTTGAACTTCTGCCCATTTCGTTAGATAATCAATACAAACTAATATATATTCTTTCCCTTGAGAGAAAGGATCTATGGGGCTGATAAAATCTAACCCCCATTTTTTGAATGGTTCCAAAGTTACCTGAGGCTACAAAGGAATTTTTGTAGAAGCAGTTGGTCTTCCTACTCTTTGACATTCATCACAATGATAAACATAATTTTTAACATCTTTATGCATTGAAGGCCAATAATATCCTGCACCTAAAATTTTATGAGAAGTTCTTTTTGTAGAATAATGACCCCCTGAAGGATCATCGTGGCAGGCCCTCAGAATACTATAAGTTTCATCAGCCCTGACACATCTTCTCAAAACCATATCAAGTCCACAATGAAATAAAATCTCATTAATCCATTTAAATGGTGCACACTCTTGAATAAGTCTCTTCCTTTTTTTGATGTAAATTCAAGAGGTACTTCAGAAGTAGCTAAATAGTTGGTAATATCAGCAAACCAAGGAACCTTTATAGAGATAGCAAACAAATTTTCATCTGGGAACTCATCTTGTACAGGTGCTCGATCACCCTCTTCTTGTTTGATTCGAGATAAAAAAATTTCCACCTCATTAAATTTCCCTGGCTTGTCAAGTATTGTCACATTGAACTCCTGAAGGAGTAGTAACCATCTCATTATTCGACCATTAACGATAGGTTTATTCATTAAATATTTTACAGTTGAATGATCTATATAAACTGTAACTTTAAATCCTATAATATAATGACAAAAAAAATTATGGCATGAACCATAGCTAAGAATTATTTTTCTGTTGTTGTGTATTTTCTCTCAGTAGACATTAGGTTTTTACTAATAAAATATATGGCATATTTACCCCCATCCTCATCTTCTTGTCCTAATACTGCACCAATTGCATCATCTGAAGCATTAGCATAAATGTGAAAGGGAAGACTCCAATTTGGTCCACGTAGTACAGGAGCAGAGACAAGCTTTTGTTTTATCATTTCAAATGATTGTTGACACTCAGACGTCCAATTAAACTCCACATCTTTTTGGAGGAGAGAAAACATAGGGGCTGCTATCTTACTGAAGCTTTCTATGAACCTTCTATAATATCTAGCATGTCCAAGAAAACTTTTAACATCTGTTTGTGTTTGAGGTACAGTCAATTTTTGAATGACTTGAATTTTTTTAGGATCAACTTTTATTCCTTCTGAGGAAATGTGATGGCCTAAGAGTATTCCTTGTTCCACCATTATTAAACACTTTTCGTGGCTAAGGGACAATCAATTTTCCTCACAAGCCTCCAAAACCCTATCCAGGTTTTGAAGAGCTTCATCATAGGTTGACCCATATACTATGAAATCATCCATATAAACCTCTACACAATCATTAACTAGTGTTACAAATATAGCCAAAATGGCCCTCTGAAAAGTTGTTGGAGCATTACAAATTCCAAAAGGAAGAACTCAGTATGCATATGTACCCCAAGGACAAGTAAACATTGTCTTATCTTGGTATTTTGGTGCTACCTAAATTTGGTTGTAACCACTAAATCCATCTAAGAAAGAAAAATATTTCCTCCCAGCCAAATTTTCCAAAACCTAGTCAATGAATGGTAAGGGAAAATAATCTCTAAAGGTGGCTTTATTAATTTCTCTATAATCCATGCAAATTCTCCACTTTCCATTTTTCTTTGATACAACTACCATCGGTGACACCCACTTACTATTTGAGATAGGATAAATGAGTCCTGCATAGAGGAGTTTCTCAATCTCTATTTTGACAAGATCCTTTAATGCAGGGTTGACTCTCCTTTGTGGTTGACGAATAGGTCTTATATTAGGATTAGTATAAATATGATGAGTAAAAACACTCAGGTGAATCCCCCTCATGTCTTTATAGTCCCAAGCAAAAACTTTAGACCTTTTTACCAATACATTAAATAATTTATCCTCTTGTATTTTTGTCAACCAACTATTGACATTCACAGTTTTTCCTGGTAACAACATAATTGATTTTGTTCCTAGATAGGCCAAAGTGACAGTATGTATTGGTCATAACAAAGTGTTGAGAGGACAACTATGAGGTATAATTCAGTGAAATCTTGTAATATCATCAAATAAATAACTCGTTCTAGGAATCATATTAGCCAAGGGACAAGGCATCCCCATGGTAACATAATTCTATTCCATCCCACTTATATCAATCGGTTGTCCCAAAAAATTTGGTACCTCCTCTATTACTTCTTCACTCGAACCTATAGCCAAATGTGCAACCTCATTCACTAACTCATCCTCTAATTCTTCTCCATGATGTTTAATCACTATCATGGCCAAGGAGGCTAGACTATCTTGCCCGCTAAATTCTTCTGGTTCATCAACCCAGACTTTATTATATTCAGTAAGTTTAGCAGGAGGATATAAAAATAAACGTTTACTATCTGGACCATGTGAAATAGTCATACCTCCTTCTCAACAATCAATTTTAGCAGTGACAGTAGACCATGGTCTTCCCAAAATTATTGGATAACTATCTTTAGGTGTAAGCGATTGGATTATTTGAAAGTCAATTGGATATTCCCATCCATCAACTTTAACAAGAAAATTTTCTAGAACACCTTTTGGAATGGCTATAGATTGATTTTCCATCTACAAGACTATAGTTGTAGGACTTAAATCAATAAGACTTAATTTCTCCATTACATCCACAGTCATTACATTAATAGTTTCTCCCAAATCCACCAATGCATTAGGTATTGCTACCTCATTAATTCTAATAGTAATCAGTGGACTCCTAGGATCATCATATTTTAGAGCAATCGTCTTTCCAGACAAAAATTCAGCTAGATAACCATCAATTGTGCACAGTGTTATTCTCTTTGGTTTCCTTCTTGGAGTTTTAATACACAGTTGTTTGATCAACTAATTTAACTCAGGAATTTCCTTTATTTCCTGCAGCAAAGGAACCTCTATTTGCAATTGTTTAATTTCATGAATTAATGTAGTTTCAGAAGCTAGTGTTATTTCTAGAGTATCTTTCAAAATTATTAATTTCAGACGCTCCAGAAATGGTGCTTGATTTTTCTCCTTTGAAGGGATATCTCTTTTCTCCTTTGAAGGGATATCTTTACTAAACTCAGTAAAAGATTGACCTCCCTCCTCCCAAGGTAAATCAACAGCTCTTGTTGTTGAAGACTCAGTATTTGCAGGTAGTGTAGTATCTTTCTCAAAATTTTGAAAAATAGGTTTGTCCACTCCTTCCTCAATAGTGGGTGATTGAAGTGTCCTACTGGAATGTAACTAAACATTTCCACAATGAATTTCATTAAGTCCTATGACATTATCTTGCTCAGTAGTATATACCAGAGTATTTTGTCTATTGGTCTTTGGATTGGGAAGTGGTTGTGCTGGAATTTGAGGTTGATTTACCTACTCAGTCTGAGGAATATTTTGAGGTGGTGGTAAAAAATTATGTTGTTGATTCCTCCTAGGACCAATATAAAATTTATTTTTTCCTTGATTCCATTGGGGAGCAATGTGTTGTGGGTACCATTGTTGTTATGACTGGTTTCGCCACTGTTGAGTTCCCCATGATTGACTTGCCCATTCAGGAGATCCCCAATAAGGAGTTCCCCAAGTAGGTTGTGGAGGATAGGACTGATTCCAAGATGGATTCCATTGATTACCAACCCAGTTATTTTGGGGTATCCATGCAGGATTGGAATTCCGCCCATAAGAAAAATTACCTCCCTAGCATTGATTTAGCACATTTATTTCTTCTTCAACTTGAGCAATTTTTTTCTTAGTATTCTTAAGATTAGTAAGAAGCTCACATTGATTGGTAGGGTAGCTTTTCTCACAAAGTTGACAAACATTAACCTTTCCTAAAGGGAACTCACGTAAACGATGTTCATTTCGACACCTAGGACAATAGATTGACATTGTTCTCAGGGTTACGTGTCTTTTCTTGTATACCATCCAACATAGTGTTCAATTGGACAAGTATGTATGTCTTAAGATTTTCTATTTCTTCTCAGAGTTTACCTATCTCGTTATTCCCTTTGAAAGATTTTTTTTTGGATTCCTCCATGAGTACGTGAAAAATTGTGACACAAATCACATATGTCTTCAAGGTTTAACTGAGACACATCACCTTTTCCCATTAAATCAAGACTTCTTCTTGCATCATCATCGAGTCCTTTAAGAAATATAGTCTTGAGGATCTCAACACTAATGGTCGTTTCCCCACATCATTTAGATAAAAAAAGAAACCTATCCAAATAGTCCTCTAGACTCTCATCCTCATTTTGCCGAAGTTTAAACAACTCTTCCTTACGATCACTCACCCTACAATAACTCTGATATTTATTCAAGAACACAGTCTCCATTTATTCCCAAGTTCAAATACTCCTAGACAATAGTCCCATAAACCAACACATGGTTGAATCCCTCAAAGTAGAAGGAAACAACTTCAGTTTCTGGTTGTCATTTTTATAGTCATAGGTTTGACAAGAGACCTTAAATTCAAAGAGAAATTGGTCTAGGTCTTCCGAAGATAAACCACGAAAGGTTGGAAGGAAAGTTGGAGAGATATTTTTCATCATTGTATCATCATTTGCATCCAAAGCAATAGGATAAGTGAATGTTCTAGGTAGTGGAGGATCATTATTATTACAGTTGGCATCATTACGATTAGCTTCTGCACTCTGATCTCCCATGATGTTTAGAGGAATATGCTCCTCGACAATAATTTCATCAACAATAGGTTGCACTATAGGATGATCTTCTGGGAGATAGTGGAAAGCCTTGGGTGGGTTAGGCTCAAGTAATTCATCAACAGAATGGTCTTCTAAGCCTTGGGCCTCCCTATGTATAACTAGGACGTATTTTGGGGGGGTATTTGGTATAAATCGTCCATGAGGGCCTCTTTTCCAGACCATGTAGAAAAGGAAGCCACATATAGTATTTTTGGCCTATAAGAGGTATTCTAGGTGTCTTCTATTAACACTTAAGCAAAAGAAGCTAAAGGGTTCTTGACAACGACACCAAAAAGTGATAGGTTGTCATTAGGTCCCATTACTTTAGAATATAATATTCAATTTTTTGACTGGGTAGTGTTCAAGGAAATCTACAATAGAAGAGGTTTGGAGTATCTCCCCCAGGTTTACTAACTTTTAAGAACAAATTAAGATTAATTCTAACTTCAAACTGTCTAAATATAAAACTGCAAAGTAATTTATTCCTAGGAAAACATAAAATGCTTGAACTAGAAGCATAAGTAAACTAATTTAGAGAGCATAATGACTAAAGTGAAAAGCACATAAATGACTAAACAAAGAAGCTAAAAATTTATAAAAGCAGAAAAACTTATAGAAATCCATAAAACATTTTTTAACAATAAAGATTCTAACAGTGAATAACAGAAACTACGGAAGTGAAAAGATAACAAATACTTCAGAACTAAAATTTCATAACAATAAACTTAATGACTCTCTATAGAACAACATTATAATAAAAGAGAACACTTATCTACTCCTGTCGAGTGGCCAGCTCATGGGTTAACACATTCATTCTCAGCTCACATTCATAGTTGTTTCAGAAACACTTCTATCAATCATAGTTATCATCTATGACTCATAACTCAGAATTTTAGATAACAATCTCTTTATTCATGAACCTTGTAAACATTCTAACAGTATAACATTACTTTTCACTGTATATCTTACTTCTAAAGATTGTATCTTTTATAGAGAAACTGTAACTACATCCTATATTTCAGATGGTATAGATAACCATTGAAAATATCTAGAATAGATCTACGAATAACTCGTATATCTTTAATCCCATTACACAGTATTTAAGAGGCTCAATTCAAGCCATAAAGTATTAATTCAAAGGATAACATAAATAACAACTTGAAGAACAACTACATCTTTGGTCCATCACCCTGAAGTTCCAAAGCATATTTCTAGCATATATCTTCTAACTGTTCTAGAGCACGTGTCAGATGGATGCTT
>VDFB02162043.1:0-11925 GCA_007258455.2 Sequoia sempervirens
GGCATTATGGTCCTCATCATTCTCATCCCTCATTTCAAACATCCCTTTAGAGTGAGGTAAGTTAGGGAAGTCTTCTGCTCTTGACTCTCCATGACCTGGGGCCTTGACGTGGTTGGTCTCCCTCTCTTACATCTTCATATAGACTTTGATCGCATGCTTGACATCACTTATCAAATATAAATGTATTCTATCAAGGGGGTTAACTATGAAGAATTTATCCCTCACAATAAAATAGTTCTCTAAGTTAGTTTTTAAACTCTGCTAAGCCATATATACGATTAGATCCTAGTGATCAAGGAAAAAAAATGTTGCAAGAACTTACAATTAGAAATTAATCTCACAAGTTACAAGATCAACATCATGGATTATGCCATTTCTCAAGAACTCATTTTTGTCATGGAGGAGCATGGATTCAATCCACAACAACATCTATTACAATTGCAAAAAAATGGTCATATCATAAGAAATGTTTGTTGGGTGAAAGTGACTAAATTTTTTATACAATTAACACTTATTTCTTTGTCATAATTCCTAAAGCTAAGTGGTTCATCCTTTTTAATGTAATTTTTTAATATTCGTCTATTGCTATTATCAAATTTCAATGGAGTATTTAAATGAAGGTTAATTGTGACTTTATTTATATAAATTTACTTAATTAGGCTAGATTTATGTTAAAATTTATTTCCTTGAGAATTAATATTATTTTGTATATACTAAAATCATAACTACACATATTTAAAGTAAATTATAAAATAATTGTTTGAGTAAATATTAATAAACAAAACATAAATAATTCTAAAGTAAGTTATTAAAAAACACTATTTAGTATATAAAAGAACTATAAAATAAGTCTTAAGTGGAAAAGAAAAAAACTATAAGTAAATAAAAATAACTCAAAATTTATATCTACATTTTTAGTAGATGTATTCAAGAGATTATATATAAACCTATATGTATAGATATACAAAAAACTATATTTTGTCACATAAAATTTAAATACATGCTTGGAGAAAACCATTTATTCACATATTTTAACGATAGGTATGCTACTTTGTTACAAATATATTCATCCCTTCAAATTCAAAATCAAATATCTTATTTAATGTATTTAACTTTTACAAATTAATTTAATATTTATTGTTTGGGTCTTATTTCTAATTAATTAATCAATAGGAAGTGTAAAATTATCTTTTATTATGAACAATTCAATGACAAAACAATCACTAATACTTTTACACCTTATTGTATTAAAAATAAATAATCTGTATTTATTGCTAAAATTTACATCTTTTTATACAATTGAACCATAGCTTCCATTAAATATTTTTTTAATATAAAGACAAAAAAAATTAAAACAACCATTGATTACAAAGTAGGATTGTCAGTCTTAAAAAGCATGCCAGCGCACCAATTCCAAAAAATCTTGAAAATTCAAAATAGGACTCCCAGTCTTAAAAAAATCCAAACACACCAATTCCAAAAAAATCTTGAAAATCCATATGTGAAGAGGGACAATCGCTATAAGAAGAGGAACCCTTCAAACCTAACTACAAGATATAAACCCTTATTACCCTAAGATTGTTCATGTTGAGAGTATGTTAAAAAAAACCACCAAACCAAAAGTCGATGAAGAAAAGAATTAGAAAGTTAGGCTAAAACAATTGGACCATAATCTCCATAGGATGCTTGGGAAAGAAACGTGTTGCCTAACCAGATATAAACCCTTATTACACTAAGATTGTTCATATTGTGAAAATCTTTAAAAAAACTACCAAAATAAAAGCCAATAAAGAAAAGAATAAAAATGTTATGCTAACAAAATTGAACCAAACCCTCCATAGAATGCTTGGGAACGAAACGCGTTCGGTGTGGCTTGACCAGTTCACGCGCAACATAGGAATATGCATATCTTCAGTCTAGGGTGGCTACTCATTAATTACAGGCCTTTAGTCGGTGGGCCTTCTCTATTTAATTGCGCTCGTTGCTCTTGTCTTACATAGTTTGAGCAGTTTATTTGAATTTTGTTGATCTGCTACGCAGCCTACAAAGGTTGTTTGGTGCAACGCCTAACAATGGCTCGAAAGGAATTCTCAGGAAGCTGTATTTTCCTTCTCTCCCTTATTCTATATCTCCTCCTCAGGTTAGTTTGTCTTCTCCTCCTTAGTTTAGTTCCTTAAAGTACTTTTCTGTTCAAGAAGTAAAGATATGCACACATCTATTCACAAGATGCTGCTTTTATTTGAAGTATTCTTGCTCTGGTAAACAGATTTTTCAATCCGTAGGGCTTTGGGATTTCTTTTTGGTGTATATAAATAGAGATATGGTAACCCTTCACAATAGGGTTTAACGATGTTCAATCTGTTTCTGAATACCTATCTAAACCTAGACCAGGTTGGGTAAGTCATAGCAACAGTGTAAAAGTATACAAATCATTGTGTTGGACAAGATTGAGCAGGAATCAGGGATTAAACAGACATGTTTTAGTCTGTCGTGGTTATAATAAATCTATATTGGAAGAAAAAATATAGAAATAATACTAAAGAGAATAGAGTTTTTATTTTCTTTTCTTAGGGCATTGAGTTTATTGTTTCTGTTGCTCACAAATAACTTGTGCATGTACAGGAGATGCCAATGCAATAAAAGTGGGTGGCTCATGTATGTTCTTTCTCACTATTAATTTGTGCCTGCATTAAATAGAAACCTCAGAGACTTTTTAGTAGCAGTTGATTAAATTATCTGATGATTAAAAATACCAGATTTTAAAAGAATACACTGTGAAACAGTAAACCTAAAATGCAGTTTAAGACCAATTATAAGTTTTTCTGAATTTAAAACAATGTGTTTTATTAATGGGTGTGTACTTTTGTGTAACATAAAATGCAGGTATGTGCAGTAACGATGGCATATACATTGTATGTGAACTCTCCTGCCTTAAATATATTTTGCTGGGAATTTGTTGTTATTTTAGATCTCAGAGGAATTTGACTACAGTCCGAGATTAGTGTTAGCGTTTGGTAAACAAACATGAAGAAATGGTTATTTTTCATGTTGGAGGGAAATTTGTAAATTCTCCTGCATTATTTTTCAGTTTGTTTAGAATCTGTTAAAATTAGTTTTGTGTAAAAAAGAAACTGTGGTTTTGCATTAGTATATCTATTGTAACTAGAAATAAATTAGATTTTAGTTAGTTTTTTCTGTAGTTGGTATGTTTTAATTTTTTTTTTGTAAAATCTGAACTCCATGTAAATGTTTTTGATGAAGTAATAGAAGTTGTGCAGCAGCATGGTATGTTAATACTTTTCTGCTTTATATATTTCAATGTGTTATGTGTTTTGATATTTCTTCATTCAATACCATCAAACTGGTATCAGAGCCAGGGAGGTTCTATGGTGAAGATCTGAAATATAATTTGATAATCAATGTTGAAGTGAAGCTGCAGCTGGAAGAAAACATGGTGAAGGAGCTGTTGATGTGTTAGGCTGATTTTGCAGTCACACAAGAGCCGCCATACAAAGGATTGCAGATTCAAGAGAAGTCAGAGAAGAATGATGTAGATAGAAGTTTTGTTGCCGACACAGATTTAAAAGGTTGCAGATGTAGAAATTAAAAAAAAAAGGTTGTTCTCAGATTGCAGATTGCATCATCTGTAATGCAAAAGAATAAGTGTAGAAAATGTTTCTTAGGCTGTTGGAAAAGATAATTAATTTTATTTTGAAAAGCTTGATTGTGTGTTTGGAAAAATATTTGTAGAGATCTTTGAGGCAATTTGTATTGGAAGAAAGTCGCTAGAAAAAATAAAGACATATGATCAGTTTTTGTTGCTAAAAGTAAATCACAACTCTTTTTTGGAGAGAATTATTGTATTTGTGTAACTGCCAAAAGAAGTTGTAGAAAAAGACATCAATGTTTATCATTTTAAGAGATTTGTAGAACACAACGTATAAATTGCAAGAGGAAAGAGTTTGAATTCCACCGTGGTGTTTTAGAGAAAGTTTGTAGAAGGAAATTGTGTAAAGAAGAGTGGAGGCGCTCTTGGAAAAGAAGAAATCGCTAGAGCAGAATTAGGTGAGTTTAATCAAATTTATTTTAATGGGAGGCAAAAGAAAGAGAAAATCTTTGAGGAGGAAGTGGAATTGGGGAAAACGGACCAAATAGTAGAGATATGGGAAAATTGAAAAGGAAAGATATGAGGAATTTAGTGGAAATGAACAAAAGGAATGGAATGAAAGGAAAGACAGAAGGGGGAAATGGATGGAAATCAAGAAAAAGAAAGAAGATTTTGAGGAAATGCTAAAATTGTTAGAAGAAGAAAATTGTTTACAGAAGGAAGAATTATCAAAGTTGAAAGAAGAAAATAAATGTTTACAAAGCCATTGGTAAGTGATGTTGCTTGTTGTATTGAAGATATGTGTTCTTTTGTTGATAAATCAAGTAGTTTGTGTGATATGGCAAGTATTGTTTTTGATAAAGAATGTATAAAACAAGAATGTGAAGATGATAATGTAAATCTTAATAATTTTCATGAAAAAAATGTTGGTTTGAGATTAATGCAAAGAATAGGTTATAAAGGTGAAGGATTAGGAAAAAATGCACAAGGAATAGAAGAACCAATTGGACCCGTTATGAGACCAAAATATGAAGGTCCTTGATATATTATAGGTAAAGGAAATTTTATAGGATCAAGAAAACAAGATTTCAAGATGGTTTTGAATTATTTATACTGGCAAACAATTGAGAGTGTTTTGAAATATTCAGTCGGAAAGTTGAAAGAAATAGGGCTTGTGCATGGGAGGTTAAAAAAGAATATAGTTGGCATTATAATATCTATTGTAATCCAGAAAAAGCTACAACGCCTTAGTTGCCCTTTCTTACTTCGCTGGCACGCGTCTCCCCAACCCCTTCCCTCATTCAGTCCCCATTCCAGAACTGCTATTGGTACGTTAACATTTTGCGCCTGACATTTCATCCAATCGTAACTGACCGTGCGCGGTGTCAAAGCTAGGGAGGTTCTATGGTGAAGATTTGAAATCTAATTTGATAATCAATGTTGAAGTGAAGGTGCAGCTAGAAGAAAACATGGTGAAGGAGTTGTTGATTTGTTAGGCTGATTGTGTAGTCACACAAGAGCCGCCATACAAAGGATTGTAGATTCAAGAGAAGTTAGGGAAGAATGATGTAGATAGAAGTTTTGTTGCTGACACAGATTTAAAAGGTTGCAGATCTAGAAATAAAAAAAATGTTGTTCTCAGATGGTAATGTAAAAGAATTAGTGTAGAAAATGTTGCTTAGGCTTTTGGAAAAGATAATTAATTTTATTTTGAAAAGCTTAATTGTGTGTTTGCAAAAAGACGTGTAGAGATCTTTGAGGCAATTTGTATTGGAAGAAAGTCGTTGTAGAAAATAAAGATATATGATCATTTTTTATTGCTAAAAGTAAATTACAACTATTTTTTGGAGAGAATTATTGTATTTTTGTAACTATCAAAAGAAGTTGTAGAAAAAGAGATCAATGTTCATCATTTTAAGAGATTTGTATAAGACAATGTATAAATTGCAAGAGGAAAGAGTTTGAAGGCCACCATAGAGTTTTAGAGAAAGTTTGTAGAAGGAAATTGTGTAAAGAAGAGTGGAGGCACTATTGGAAAAGAAGAAATCACTAGAGAAGAATTAGGTGAGAGTTGATAGTAAGAGGATTTCCAATTTGAAGTTTTGAAAATTTTATGCTTTGAAAGCTATAGATAGTGAGAGGATTTCCAATTTGAAGTTCTGAAAATTTGAAGATCAAAGTTTGACGGATTGTCGCAATAGTTGGAAAGAACTGGTGAGAGTTGATAGTAACCAGATTGTCGCAATAGTTTGAATTATTTATACAAGTAAACAAATTGAGAGTGTTTGAAGACTTGGTTGGAAAGTTGAAAGAAATTTATGGTTGAAATTAAGGGGGTGTGTTGTGTAAAAGGAAACTGTAGTTTCGCATTATTAATATCTATTGTAACTAGAAATAAATTAGAATTATTTAGTTTTTTTTGTAGTTGGTATATTCTAGATTTTTCTTGTAAAATCTAAACTCCTCTATAAAAGAGGCATGATGTAAATGTTTCTCATGAAGCAATAGAAGTTATATATTTTTGTGTTTTATATATTTTAATGTGTTATGTGTTTTGATATTTCTTCATTCAATGCCATCATTTCAAGGGCCTTTGCAAATTGCATTTTAACGGTTAATTGTGATTTCCCTTTATAGGGAAGGGTGTCCAATACAACATGAGTGGTGGCTTGGTTTTTTAATTGTAACCAATTGTTTGGGTGAGGTTAGCTTTATTGGGATTTACAGTCATTATTGCTAGTGGATATGTTTGTTGGACCGTTTGTGTATCTCAGTCTTGGCTTCTTGATGGCTTTGGTTTCTTTACTACTCATCTCGCATGTACTTGTCCTCACTTTGTGGTTGGGGATTGGTAGGTTTTCTCATAGGCCCTCAAGGGATTGTGGTGCTCTTCGAGCCTTTATGGTCAGTGCTCTATTCTATGTGGCTTTTTCTAGTGGTTGGTTGATTGTTGGACCATCTGTGCTTTGCAGTCTTGGTTTCATGATGGCTTTAGTTGTTTTACTACTCATCTCCCCTATTCATGTCCTTTGCATGAGGTGGGGTTTGATGTTTATTTGGTTGTTGGGTTCACTTCTTTTGTGTTTGCTTTTGTTTTGCTCTATTCCAGTGTTGGCTGGTTGAGCCCAGTGATAAATTTATGAAACCTCCCTCAAAAAATGATATAAAAAATTACTGAATCTTTCCATTTTTTAGGAAAAAATATTAATTTTATTCGTTATTTTTTGTAGAAAATATTGGCAAATCTTGAAAAATAATAGGAAAATACATTAATCATGATGGAGAATCCATTCGATCCAAAAATAATTCTCATGGAAAAGTAGGGTCCTAAGGGTGGAAATTATTGATGGGTTTAAGGGGTAGACAATAATATTTACTTGTCACCATTGTCTTAAAATATGATATAATGACCCTTATTATATTCTACAAGGTAAAATGTGCCCATGATCTATAGTTCTGATTGGGCTCAAAATTGCTTTTAGATCATTGATCTAGCGACCCTCATTGTACTCTCTCAGGTAAAATATACCCACATTCTATATGCTCATAAGACCCAAAATTATGAGCCCCATGCATATATATAGATCATGGGTGCATTTTACCTCATGCAATACAACAAGGGCAATTAGATTATAGTATAAATCAATGTTAGAAACTAAAGATTAGAAATATGGTCCTAAATAAACTAATAATTATGATATATACTATTGGAAAATTAATATAAATTTCTACTATAATTCAAAAAGTTTAGGTGAATATGATCTAATCATGTATTGAATATTGTGGTGAATTTTTTAGTTAAGATTTTTGATAAAATAATTTCTTTTGTGATTTAAATATGACTATAATAAAATTTTGTAAAAATGTGGCAATTCAAGTTGCGTTATAGCTCAAACTATTAGCCAAATTTGGATTCCCAAATTTCAACTATTAGCCAATTGGTGAATATTAGGCATTAAAAAGATCACTAGTTGAGCCCTTATTTAAATCTGCAAGGTCTCTTTCATGATTTCCAAATCTGTGTTGGGGACATTAGTATTGTAGTGGTTTGTTGATGTATGGGTTTTTTGTGCTTCTAAATCCTTTGACCTAAATTATGTTATTTTCTAAAATCCTTTTTGGGAAAATATTTGTGCTTATTCTTGATATTTTTGTAATTTTATTGAAAACTTTTTTTTTGTTAATTTTTTATTAGGCATATTTGTCGTTTTAAAAAATTGTCGTGTACGACAAGCATAACTTAACTTATCATTTTTTGGTTTTTTTTTTAAATTGAAAAGAATTGTCTAAAGTTCTTTCTTCTGCAGTCCATTCGTCAAAATGTTATGTTGATCAAAAGTTATTAAAATATTTAAAAACCCTAATATTTTAAGTTTATGGACTAGTTTCATTAGAAATTAATTGAAAACTAGAAAAAATAATCCAATTGTAAAAAAAATTATATGTTTGGAATCTTCATTGTCTCATCTAAAATGGGTTTTAATTTCGTATAAAAATTCTGCAAAAAATGTTGTCAGCCATAAGTCCAAATTGGGTATTTTTCTCTGACATTGTTAGGACCTTCAACTTGCAGATCAAACCAGGTTGAAGGCCTAGGTTCAGATTCCCAATGTTTTTCCCGAACCAAAATACAAGGAAAAAGCCCACCTACAAAGAAAACCCAATTTCAAATTTTTAGAAAGCAGCGATCGTTTGTAAAGGGATCGTTTTTGTTCTACAAAATGAGATCACCGTTATTTAAAGCGTGATCCCATTTTCAAAATGCATCAAAAACGAGAATTTCCATTTGTGGAAAATTTTCAAAAGCGACATCGTATTGAAATTTTCAAAAATAAAAATTTCAAAGTGGAAAATTTTCGTCGGGACCCGTTTTGAAACTTTCCATTTTTTGAAAATTTTCAAGACAGGATCTCGTTTTGAAAATTTTCCAAAACTGAAAATTTTTAAATGCGGCATCTCGTTTTTAAAAAAATGGGATCCTGTTTTTAATTAGGCTCCGGATCCTGAAGCTAGATAGGATCCCATTTTTAAAAATGGGATCCCATTTCTTAGAAGTGGGATCCCGTTTTTGTAATGCCAATTTTTTTTTTGGCTAAGGAAAAAACTTCCACATTTCGTGGACTCAACTTCTTGCACTTACCCTGCTTCCGGACCCCATTGTGCTTATGAATGCGCTTGATGCTAAAAATGTGTAGGTTTTCATTGTTCCTTCAGTTGAGCCACCTCTTTTGATGTCCCTTTTGGATGTCCCGCCTTTCCTAAAACCCGTAGATATGTTAAATACTTCGGTGGTATCCACTATAGTTTTCTCTTACTCCTCTGCCTCTGCACCTCTCACCTTGTCTTTGGGGTGTTCATGTCCCCCAATGGAGGAGAAGGTGGAGATTGGTCCTTCTAGCAATGGAGGATGTAATAGGAGTCCTCTTTCAGAAGGTGGTCCCACACATACTTGTTCTATCTTAGTAATAGAACCAGTCCTGGCTTCCCCTGAGTTTGTCATTGCTCCTGAATCACTTAGTCAGCCTAGCAATGAATCTCGAGAAAAATCTTCTCGATCTATTGAGGTGAAGCATAGTACTCATGTAAAGTGCATGTTTAACTCTCTGGACGAAATTCCATCCTTGTCAGCGATTTTGAAAAATCATTGGTAACCTTAGCTCCATAAGAACTTAGTGGAGGAGACCTACCCGAGCGTTCTTCCATAGCCCTTGTTTTAGGAGGGCCAGATGCTCCTCCTCTTAACATTCCACCACTGCAAGCTCATCCTCCTTCCCCCTACGATAATCTAGAGTGGGAAGTAGACAACCTGTTAGTCGACCTGTCTTAGGGGGAGGCCTCTTTTTTATCTTTAGATTAGATGTGTGTGTTGTGATGTGTTCCGTCATGATCCTTGTGACCCTTCTTGGTGCTTGGATATAGGCATGCTTTTTGTGTTGTAAACCTTTTTCTATTTTTATCATCATTCTTCCATGTTTTTGATTAACTTTCATCAAAATTGGGGATGATGCAAGGAATTGGGGGCATTTAGGCTTCCCTTCCATGTTGACCCAATTTTTTATTTTCACTTTGTCTTCTCATGCATTCTTCACATGGTATGATACAGTAGGGGGTTGATGACAGTTCATTTTATATAATATTATTATACATATATATTAATGAGCAGTTTTGAGCCTAAAATATCAGGCTACCCCTATGGCCTTTGTGTTATTATCTTTTTTCTATTTTCTTATCTTTCTCTCTTCTTTGCTTGGGTTGTCCCTCATGTGTGACAACGCCACTTCTATAACACTTTGATTTTTAGAAAACACATTCATTTCCAATGAATCTATTATTGAGAATCTTCACAAACTCCTTTTCAGAATTGCATTCTCAACTTGAAACCCTAACAGAACGTGTTTCCTTTATCATGGGTTCGTAAAAAAAGAACTTGAGAACCTTCACCTTGAAAGGGGGCATTTTCTTCCTTTTGAATTCCTTGATGAAGTGAGCATATTTCGAAAGGACTCCTTGATGATGAATTGATTTGAGAAAGAAACATCTCTTCCACACTTTCAAATAACACA
The DNA here is from genome assembly GCA_007258455.2 of Sequoia sempervirens. Lineage (NCBI taxonomy): Eukaryota > Viridiplantae > Streptophyta > Pinopsida > Cupressales > Cupressaceae > Sequoia > Sequoia sempervirens. The sequence goes on from VDFB02162043.1 coordinate 10,171, forward strand.
TCCCTTGAATGGACCCCTTCCTTCACACCAGGTTCCCAAGGGACCCCTTTGAAACCTTTCCAATCTATCAACAATTTGCATGAATATTTGCTTTCTTTCTTGCATGGTTGCTTTTAGACATATTCTATTTGTGAGTAGACATGTCGCTTCAGAAATTCTTCTGTGAAGCCACTTTCTAACTTAGTAGAGTCCCCTTTTTTGGGTTTCCTCCATATGAGAGATCTTGGGGGATACCTTCCCTACAAGTCTGAGGGTATGTAGGGTGCTTTCTTTGGGTTTCCTCCATGTGAGAGATCTTCGGGGATGCATCCTTGTAGGTTTGCGGGTCTATAGGGTGCTTCTTCTGAGTTTCCTCCATGTGAGAGATGTTGGGGTTCCCTCCCCTGCAGGTCTGCGAGTCTATAGGGTGCTTTCTTTCTCAATTTCCTCCATGTAAGAGATCAGGGGGCATACCTACATACAAGTCTATGGGTCTGTAGGGCACTTCCTCTGAGCTTCCTCGATGCGAGAGATCTTGGGGGTTGCTCCCCTACAGATCTGCGGGTCTGTAGAACAATTTTTTTCTCAGTTTCCTTCATGTGAGATATCTTGGAGGACACCTTCCTTGTAAGTCTAAAGGTCTATAATACACTTTTTTTGGTATCCTTCATGTGAGAGACCTTTGAGGATACTTTCCTTGCAATTCTGTGGGACTATAAAGTGCTTTTCTCAGTATCCTTCATGTGAGAGATCTTAGGGGATACCTTCCTTGTAGGTCTGCAGGTCTGTAAGACACTTTTCTTAGGGCTTCCTTCATGTGAGAGATCTTGGGGGTCACCTCCTTGTAAGTCTATGAGCCTATAAGACACTTTCATTCTACAACTTCATAGTTCTGTAGGGCTATGAAGTCCTTTACTTGTCCTACGCTATCGAGTTTGCTAGATCGTTGTCTACTTCCGCGATGGTTCAAGTATACATTACTAACCCTATTCACTCTTCGATCTAATTATCAAAGCACTCATCAGTATTTGTGCTTTCTAAAGTCAGCGAAAAATGTATAGGTGCAAATTTTCACCCCTTAAGAAAATTCCCCTTTTACACTTCCTCACCATAGAAAACCAAATCCAAAAGAAAAATTCTACATCATCCCATTGCCTTTGTTCCACTTAGCATTTTTCTTTCGTGTCATTTAGAGAATATTTGTCAGGATGCCCACGCAATGCGTAGATTTTTACTTGGAAAAATCATGTCCCTGACATATTCCTGCATCTAAAGCTTGAAGAGGCATTACACTTCCCATTGGGATTCGTTTGTAACATCCCTCTTTGATAAACTGACCTCAAATATGGCAAATTCTCTCCTTCTTCCTTCAAAAAAACTCTGCCTTCATTCATTTCATCAGCTTCACATCCTCTAGCAATCTTCTACACACTCTCTTTTTGCACTTCCAAGTATTTTCTCCATTCCCAATAGTAGTCTAGCACTTCGTAGAAACAACACTCCATCAATTGCGCAAAGCAAGTGTGGAACAAGCCATTGCAATAGGGGCTTGAGGTTTTGGAACACCTCCCTTGATCATAGTTGAGGATATCGCGATTGTTCAAGCTCTCTTTTCTCCTCCATTAGCTAGTGAGCTCTTGGTGGAGGTGGTAACGTTTCGCTCCTCTCCTTTGCGATTTGGTTTAGTAGCTTGTTACTGTTTTGTAGTGTTACTTGTTTTTTCTCGTTCTCTACTTCTTTATCGTATATTTCTCCATCATTGCTATCTTGCTATCT
>VDFB02162044.1:0-2500 GCA_007258455.2 Sequoia sempervirens
ATATATCGCACATGACATTCTGGAATGTCACGCGACATCTGGTGAGGTGGAAGGCGAGAATAATGTGCAGATGAAGGTCATGGTGTGCATCCCGGTACTTTAGAGCATGTAGAGAGTGATCAACATGTTGAGCATGATCAGGCTAGAGAAGATCAGGAATATGATGTGGCCCCATCAGGTAAAGAAGACCACTCTAAAGTTCTTTTAAATATATTTAATTGCAATTGGTGTATTAATTAATGTAACCATTCATGTTTCAAATTTAGAGCATATAGACCGTGATCAACATGTTCAGCATGATCAGGCTAGAGAAGATTAGGAACATGATGTGGCCCCATCTGGTAAAGAGGACCACCCTCATGTTCTCTTAAACATATTTAATTTCAATTGGTGTATTAATTAATGTAACCTTTCATGTTTCAACTACAGATCAGGATTTAGAGGGTTTCAACATGTTGAGCATGAGTCTATAACAAAAGTTTAGGAGCATGATGTGGACCCATCAGGTAAAGAGAACCACTCTAATGTTCTTTCATTAATCAAATACTTGTAACAATAATAATAAAACATATCAGTTTAACATTTCTTTCTTATTGCAGCAACTCCTTGAAGCGGCATCCACATCATGAGCAGATGACTACGCATTAAGATCACAAGCAGAGGGTAGAACAACTAAAGGGGGGACAATATTGATTTAGAAAATGATACCCACTTCAACTTTATGTAGCTTGAAAAGAAAAAAAAAGTGATTGTAATCATATCATGACAACTATATTTTGATAATATGTAAAACTGAAAGAATGATTATTATATGTTAATGAATGAATGTGAATATGTTAATTAATGAATGTTATATGTTATTAATGGATGAATCAATGATTAATGTTATATGATTGGGTATGCGGGAATTGAGAGTGATGTGAGGGGGGGGCGGGGGAGCACCAAATGAGCTTCCACCGTCACGTGGTTGGCCTTGTTAAGTAGAGAATATTAAACTATAATCAAAACAAAGAGAAGCTCAATAAGGTAATGCACTTTTCAATATAAGAAATGCATCATTTGAAGCATCAAACCAATATGCAGTCTGTATGTATGATCAGTCGTCAGTCTTCGCAATGGTACATTTCCAGGAATATATAATATTTTTTTTTTTAAATTTGCTTCTTCGTCGCAATTTCAATGATAACAACTGACGAATCAACAGAAAGCCTCGACGAAGTTTCTATAGCTGTGATGACGATTTCATCGAACATTCGATGAACTTCTAGTGTTCTTATTTCGTCACATATTCGACGAACTTTTGGTGTTCTTTCGACACTACTAATTTTGTATTTCATTGCTATTTCGATGAAATTTCCATGTTTCCTTGCTAAATGTTTTCCCATTTCGTCAAACCGACGACGAACTTCTAGTGCAGTTCGTCGGTGGATAAACAAAGTTTTCGTCGATATTCTGACAAAATCCTGACGTATGTCACGATGCTGCCGACCGACGATTCTTCGCTGTTATTTTGATGTTTAATTTGTCATCAGCCTTGCGACGAAAAAACAGTGACGGAAAATTTTTTGCCATTGCGTCGCTCTTCCGACAGAGATTTTTCGAACGACCGACAAATGACCATCGGAAAATGGTGTCAAATCCTGAAGTGGCTTATACTGATGCTGACTAGGCTAGTTGTTTGGATGATAGGAAAAGCACCAGTGGTGCTACATTCTTTCTCGGTGATCGTTTAGTGGCTTGGCACAACAAGAAACAAGAGTTTTTTTCTCTTTCTACTACTGAAGCAGAATACATTGCTGACACTTCATGTTGTACTCAAGTTATTTGGATGAGTCAAACTCTATCTGATATGGGTATTGAAGTTCCTAAACCTGTTTCTATTCTCTGTGATAACACAAGTGCGATAAATATCTCAAAAAATCTTGTTATGCACTCTCAAACTGAACATATTGCTATCAAGTTTCATTTTTTGCAAGAAAAGGTTCTGGCTAATGAAGTATGTTTACATTTTGTTGGACCACAAGACTAGGTGGCTGATATTTTTACTAAGCCCTTAGCAAAAGAGTTATTTGAAAGGCTGAGACTTCAATTGGGAGTTATCTCTCAATCCTTACTGCTCTAATTCACCAAGCTTCAGCTTAGGGGGAGCATGTTCTATGTTTTGTTTCACTTACAACTCTCCTACTATCTTGGTTGTTGCACTATTGCTCTATTTCTAGCCGATTCTTATGGTATTTGGTTGGCTTCTCAGTTGTGTTTTCTGGCATTGCACATTCTTCTCTTCTATCCTTTGTCATTGAGGAAAAAAGAGGGAGAAACATTTGTTTTTTGCCATCAAGGACAAAGGGGGAGTTTGTTGGTTCTCAGATGTGATCTGTTTGGTTTGTCCTTGATGTCAAAATTCACCTTTGAGTATCTTTCGGCATAACATACTCATTGTCTCACCGATCGAATGAAAAGAAACATATTGGCAGGAGTTTGGTCTTCGGCATGTTGTTTC
>VDFB02162044.1:5000-24160 GCA_007258455.2 Sequoia sempervirens
TTCGTAAAAATTTGCTATAATTATTTTGGGGTTCTTAAGTTCTTTTTTATCTACTATATCATCCTAGCAAGTCCCCTCTGTTAAAGCAACTTATTGAGCATGTGCACTATAGTTTTCAGTAAAGTTCAACCAAACTTATGTCCTTATTGCTCATTGGTGATCACTATTGAAGTATATGTTTTAAACTAGTGATGAGCAATGAGGTGATATCTCTTTGATATCCCTCATCACAAATTGTTCTTTGAACTTCTAATTGCCATTTGTGATGAGCGAGGTTAATAAGGGATCGCTTATCGATAATGATTTTTGAATTCTTAAAGCTATAACAGAGATAAGCGATAACCTCTCAATTTATTGTTGGAAATGTATGTTTCAATCATCACATGCTGAAACCTCTTTTCAAGCCAAGTCGGTGTGACAACCTCTATGTCTAGCCGACAAGCAGTTTGGAACACCATGTTTTGTTCAGGTCGTTGTGACCTCGGAGAAGTCTCACCGAATGGTTGCACTTTGGGATCATATCGCTGACATATTGTGTTCAGAGTGACCTCTTACCACTCGTGGAGATCTTTGGCCAATAGGCCATTCTATCGCTTGTCATTGAGACCCTTGGCCGAAAGGTTTACTTTGTGAAGAAGTCCTATCGATGTGGTTGAGTCTCGCCGACAGGATGTTTCTTTTTGGTCTTCAACATATCTTATAGTCTATCGGTAAGAAGTCTTATAGATGTGCAAATGTCTCACGGACAGAGGTTCAAATGTTAGTCATCGGTGTAACACAAAGAGTCTAAGAGAGAAGTCTCATTAAGAATGGAATGTCTCACCGATGACGAGAAGTCTTCGGTATAGCTCTCGACGAAGGTGATATGTCTTGCCGACTATTCTTTGGTGCTCGGTGTGACTTAAGTCTCCGGAGTAAAATTTGTGATCTTAGAGAAACCTCTTAGTGATAGACAAGAGTCTTGCCAACTACTATTTGGCGCTCGGTATGTCTAGGGGTTTCAGAGTAACTTTGATGACTTAGTATGATCTCCTAGTGAAAGCAGTTATGTTTTGCTGAATGTTGAATGTTTTGGATTAAACCTAAATGACTCGATATATGGTCTCAATGGAAGATGATTGTCTGGTCGATAAGAACACTAGTATCGGTATAACATATGGAACTCAGTATGATCTCCTAGCGACATAAGAATGTTTTAGCGATAGTCTCCTATTTCGGTGTAACACATGAAAACTCGATAGGATGTCTTGGTGAGAGCAATAAGTTTTTCTTACAAGCATGACTCTTCGAAGTGACTTGTGAGCTCGGTGAAACATTTTGGTGATAAGAATAACTCTTTCTGATATCGATATGATGGTTATGTGGCATCGGCGAGACATTGTTAGTGTCTCACCGAGATGCCAACATAGTGTGATCTCTTTTGACCATTTTGACCATCCTATGTGGAGTCTCGTGGACCAATAAGAGAAGCCGAATCTGAACAATTGGAAGATTGTTCATTGTGACAGTTCTGTGAGGGAGCTCAATGGACATGGAACAACATGGTTATACTTTGTGATTGTAGATTGTGATCGGTTGGTTGTATCGATGGATTGTTGAGTGATTGTATCAGTGAATGTATTCTATTCTGTAAAGACTATAACTTGAAGGATTCCTGTACTAGATTGTTCATGGTGAATGCTGTTGTAAACAGACACTAGAAAGATAATTCTGACATTTGTATGTAATCTCCATTACTATAGTACAAAGTGATTTCTCTTGGTGTGGTGGGTTTTTCTCCCGTAAGGGTTTTCCCACGTATATTTGGCGTTCATGTGTGATCGTCAAATTCTCTGTTTCTGTTATCTGTTTCAAAGTGCATCTTAATTGGACTGTAATTGTAAATTTTAAGGAGCATTTGCATTCTTCTCTGAGGTTTTGGTGTTAAAAGAGTTGTTTCCACACCTTTACTTTCCTTACAAGTGGTATCAGAGCCTAGCCAATTGTGTTATCCTTGTGGGTACATTGGGTTTTTTGAGTCAATTATGTTCAATGGGAGTCTTGTAGAGTTTTATTGTTTCTGATTACAGGTTGAGATGGCTAGCATGTCAGGAAAGATTAAAATAGAAAAGTTCAATGGCAGTAACTTTGAGTTGTGGAAACTCAAGATGGAAGATCTTGTTGATCAGGATTTGTGGCTTGCAGTGTCTAGAACAAAACCTTAGACCATGAAGCAAGAGGATCGGGACCTGGTACATAGAAAAGAAAAAGGGCTAATAAGGCTCTATCTGGTAGACTCTGTTCTTCTGAATGTGCATGAAGAAAAGACTGCAGCCTCTTTGTGGACAAAACTGGCATCTATTTATTAGGGGAAGTCCTTGGTGAATAAACTGTTCTTGAGGAAGAAGTTGTATTCTTTAAGAATTTTGCAGGATGGACGGTCTATAGCTTATCATTTGAATGCATTTAATATGTTGATTGCTCAATTGACATCTGTTGGGGTAAAAATTGAAGAAGAGGATCATTGTATGCTTCTATTGTGTTCTTTACCAGACTCTTGGGATCATCTGGTGATGGCTATTGGGAGTACAACATCGAAGTTAAAAATGGATGATGTTGTTGCATCTTTGCTGTCAGAAGAGATGAGAAGGAAATCTTCTAAGATGGTGAAGGAAGCTCTTGTTGTCAGAGGAAGGTCAAAAGAGAAAGGCAAGAAGAAGGACAAGAAATCAAAATTGAAATCAGAGGGGAGATCAAGGTCTCTTGGCAAGAAGTCCAAGGTGAAGTGCTGGAACTGTGGGCAACCTGGTCATGTCCAAAAGGACTATAAAGAGGAGAAAAAGAAGAAGAAGAAATACTCTTCTAATAATGATTCTTCTTAAGGTGATTCAGATGCCTTCATTGCTACCTTGGCTACACAGGCATCAGATGATGTCTGGCTAATTGATTCTCGAGCATATTTTCATATGACATCTCATAGAGACTGGTTCACAAAGTATGAAGAATACAATGGTGGAAAGGTGTACTTGGCAAGTGATTCTACTTTGGAAATTGTTGGCCGTGGAAGAGTCAGAATTCAATTTCTTTATGAAAGAGTAAAGGGAATTAATGATGTAATGCACATACCAAGTCTAGATCAAAATCTACTATCTGTCAGTAAGCTGAATGATATCAGAGTGCAAGTCACGTTCTCTGGAAATGGCTACAAGATGACTAGAGGTTCAATGGTGTTAGCTAGAGGTACTAGAATTGGTACCCTCTACAAGTTGGAAGCACATGCTATTCAATGTAACAGTGTCTTTGGAAAGTCACTGAAAGCTATTCACGGAGTTAAAGAGGAAATTATCCCTAATTATGTAAACTCTATGGAAATAAAACTTCCAACAGAGAAGACTATGCTCTGGCATCATAGGTTAGGCCACATAGGAGAAAAAGGTTTAAAAACCTTGAAGAATAAAAGCCTGGTTGAGGGGCTTGATGATTGTAATCTTGAATTTGATTTTTGTGAACATTGTATATATGGAAAGTAGCACCATGTTTCATTTTATGAAAGTCCTCACAGATCTTCTGGTTTGCTAGATTATATTCATTTGGATGTGTTTGGTCATGTGAATGTTCCTTCTTTGTCTAAATCAAGATTCTACGTGTCATTTATTGATGATTATTCAAGAAGAGCATTTGTATATTTTCTAAAAAGTAAATCAGAAGTGTTCAGTCGGTTTAAGGAATTTAAGAACCTTGTAGAAAATCAGACTGGTAGAAAAATCAAATGCTTAAGGACTGATAATGGCGGTGAATTCTATTCTCATGAATTTGAAAGATACTATAAAGACCATGGGATTAAAAGACATAAGACTACACCTTATACTCCATAGCAGAATGGAGTTGCAAAAAGGTTCAATAGGATGGTGATGGAGAGAGTATGAAGTATGCTTAGTAGTGCTGGCTTGGAGGAGAAGTTCTGGGCTGAGGCTACTGGTACTGCATGTTACTTGATTAATCGGTCTCCAAACTCCGCTCTTGTTGAGAAAACACCTTTGGAAGCATGGTCTAGTAAGAAGCCCTCTCTTAGACATATTTGAGTCTTTGGTTGTGAAGCATATGCATATGTGTCGGATGTGAAAAGATCTAAGTTGGAGAACAAGGCTGTCAAATTTATTTTTATTGGCTATAGTGCTAACATTAAAGGATACAAGCTTTGGAATCCTGTTATAGAGAAGGTTGTATATAGCAAAAGTGTAGTCTTTCGTGAGCTGAAACCTTCCACCTTGGATCTGCAGTTAGAGACAAAGTCAGAAAATAATAAGGATGTAGCAGTAATTCCTCCTACTCTAGAGAAAGAGGAATTGAAAATTCAAAATGTACCTGAAACTGAGGAGAGCTCAAGCAGTTCTGAAAGTTCTAAAGAAGAACCTCAGCCTCAGCCAGTGAGGAGGTCAACCCGTGAAAGAAAACAACTAGATAGGTATGGGTCTCTTTGATTGATTCTACTTGTGCCTATGATTTGATTTCTATCACTGATGAGCCTAGGACTGTAAAAGAGGCAATTAAAATGCCTGATTCAAATTCTTGGTTGGAAGCCCTGGAAGAAGAGATGGCATCATTAGAAAAGAATAATACCTAGAGTCTAGTGCCCTTGTCTGAAGGTAGAAAACCTGTGGGCTGCAAATGGGTATTTAAGAAGAAGATTGGTCTGGATGGTAGTGTAGAAAAGTACAAGGCAAGATTGGTTGCAAAGGGTTATTCCCAGGTAGAGGGAATTGATTATGGAGAGATTTTCTCTCCTATAGCAAAGCTGACATCTATCATATTTATTTTGTCACTTGCAGTAGCATACGACGTAGAGGTCGAACAGATGGATGTGAAGACAAGATTTCTTCATGGTGATCTTGAAGAAGAAACCTATATGTCTCAGCCTGAGCACTTTGTTGAAAAAGGTAAAGAATAACTAGTATGCAAGCTTAAAAAGTCTTTGTATGGGTTAAAGCAGTCACCTAGAATGTGGTACCAGAAATTTGATACCTTTATGTTGTCTTTAGTATTTGTGAGATCAAAATTAGATCATTGTGTTTATTATAAAGTTGAAAGTGATCGAGTGCTTATTATTGCTCTTTATGTTGATGATATGTTGTTCATAGGCAATAGTAAGCTAATGATTTCTGATCTTAAGTCTCAGTTGTATGCTAAGTTCAAAATAAAATATCTTGGTGTAGCAAGGTATATTTTGGGGATGCAGATAACCAAGGACAGGAAGAATAGAAAACTATGGCTCAGTCAGAGTAAGTATATCAGGATTGTTCTTGAGAGATTCTGTATGAATGATTGTAAACAACTAGTTGTTCCAGTCTTGCAGGGAAAGAAGCTATCTATTGAAGATTGTCCAAAATATCCTACTAAGATGGAGGACATGACCAGTGTACCCTATGCTAGTGTGGTTGGCAGTCTCATGTATGCAATGGTCTGTACAAGGCCAGACATTGGCAAAGCAGTGGGAGTTCTTAGTCAGTTTATGGCTAATCCTAGAAGGACACATTGGGATGTTGTAAAGAGAGTTTTCAAATATTTGAAGGGCACTTCAGATTTTGCTTTGTGTTACCATGGGAACTTGGTTGAATCATAAAGGACTCTTAGTATTCGAGGCTATGTGGATTCTGATTGGGTAGGGAACATTGACAGCAAGAGGTCCACTAGTGGATACATTTTCATGATGAATGGTGGTACAGTGAGCTGGATGAGCAAGCTGCAGGCTGTAGTCGCTTTGTCCACTATGAAGGGTGAATACATGGAAGCTACTCATGCTTGTAAAGAAGCAGTTTGGTTGAAATTTTTTTTTCTAACATTGGTTTTGATGCAGGGGAGATAACTATTTTTTGTGACAATCAGAGTGCAATTTGTCTGGCAAAGAACCCTACTTTCCATGCCCGGACGAAACATATTGATGTGCAGTATCACTTTGTACGAGATATGGTTGAGGTTGGAAAAGTCAGTTTGGAAAAGGTGGATACTCTAGAGAATGTTACAGATGCATTCACAAAGCCAATGAGCACAGACAAGTTCAACTAGTGTGCTAGTTCATTGGGTCTTAGTGCCCATGATTTTTCGTAAGTGTTTTGTAGAGCTCTGGAGGTGCCTGTGTGATCTTAGTCAAGTGGGAGATTGTTGGAAATGTATGTCTCAATCATGACAGGCTGAAACCTCTTTTGGAGCCAAGTCGGTGTGATAGCCTCTATGTTTGGCCGACAAGCAATTTGGAACACCATGTTTTGTTCAGGTCGTTGTGATCTTGGAGAAGTCTCACCGAATGGTTGCACTTTGGGATCATATCGCTGTGACATATTGTGTTTGGAGTGACCTCTTACTCCTCATGGAGATCTTTGGCCGACAGGCCATTCTATCACTTTTCATTGAGACCCTTGGCCAAAAGGTTTAGTTCGGGAAGAAGTCTTACCAATGTGTTTGAGTCTCACCAACATGATGTTTCTTTTTGGTCTTTGGCATATCTTATAGTCTATCGGTAAGAAGTCTTATAGATGTACAAATGTCTCACCGACAAAGGTTCAAATGTTAGTCATCGGTGTAACACAAAGAGTCTTAGAGAGAAGTCTCACCGAGAATGGAATGTCTCGCTGATGATGAGAAGTCTTCGGTATAGCTCTCGACAAAGGTGATATGTCTTGTCGACTATTCTTTGGTGCTCGGTGTGACTTAAGTCTTCAGAGTAACATTTGTGATCTCGGAGAAACCTCTTAGCGATAGAAAAGAGTCTTTCCGACTACTATTTGGTGCTCGGTATGTCTAGGGGTTTTGAAGTAACTTTGATGACTTGGTATGATCTCCTAGCGAAAGTGGTTATGTTTTTCCGAATGTTGAATGCTCCGAAGTAACCCTAAATGAATCAATATAGGGTCTTAGCGAAAGATGATTGTCTGGCCGAAAAGAACACTAGTATCAGTATAACATATGGAACTCAGTTTGATCTCCTAGTGACATAAGAATGTTTTAGCGATAGTCTCCTATTTTGGTATAACACATGAAAGCTCGATAGGATATCTTGGCGAGAGCAATAAGTTCTTCCGACAAGCATGACTCTTCAAAGTGACTTGTGAGCTCGGTGAAACATCTTGGCGATAAGAACAACACTTGCCGATATCGATATGAAGGTTATGTGGCATCGGTGAGACATTGTTATTGTCTCACCGAGATGCCAACATAGTGTGATCTATTTTAACCATTTTGACCATCCTATGTGGAGTCTCGTGGACCAATAGGAGAAGCTGAATTTGAACAGTTGGAAGATTGTTCATTGTGATGGTTTTGTGAGGGAGCTCGATGGACATGGAACAACATGGTTATACTCTGTGATTGCAGATTGTGATCAGTTGGTTGTATCAACGGATTGTTGAGTGATTGTATCAGTGAATGTATTCTATTATGTAAAGACTATAACTTGAAGGATTCCTATACTAGATTGTTCATGGTGAATATTGTTGTAAATAGACACCATAAAGATAAGTCTGACATTTGTATGCAATCTCGATTACTGTAATACAAAGTGATTTCTCTTGGTGTGGTGGGTTTTTCTTCTGTAAGGGATTTCCCACGTATATCTAGCATTCATGTGTGATTGTCAAATTCTCTATTTTTGTTATCTGTTTCAAAGTGCATCTTAATTGGACTGTAATTGTAAATTTTAAAGAGCATTTGCATTCTTCCCTGAGGTTTTGGCATTAGGAGAGTCGTTTCCTCACCTTTACTTTCCTTACATTTATGATCACAATTTCATCGCTCATCACCATTATGTTGTGAAGAGATTGATTACGATTAGCGATGAGTGAGATGATGAGTTCCTACCTATATCTCACCTCACAGATTTGTTCTAAGCGCTAAGGTTTTGATTAGCGATGAGTGATATGGTCCCTTACAAGAAATTTTCTCTTGCTAACTTGATTATATCCTATTTGCAATATCTTTTGTATCATTAATTGTTATGCAGGTGTATGTGTCAAACTATGGTGCTTGTATCTCTTGTCACTGATGGGAACCAAGATACAAAGTTAAACTAGTGAGGAGTGATGGGGATGAAGATGATCAAGAATTTGGCCATTGATCTAAGGGTTGAGATTTTATCGCATGAGGTACTTGCATTGCTGATAAAGATGGGAGAACGAAGTGAACCAATGATTGGAGACAACTGCAACATGAAGATGCAACGTGTCAAAATCTTAAGGATTTTGTATAAAGCAAAAAGAAAAGTAGCGAGGTGGATTATCAACCATTGATATAGTTTTAAAGTTGAAGGATCAACGATCAAGGTTTAAAATTGAATGACTAATTGTCAGTTCACTTGCAAGAATTTATTATCAAATATTAATGATGAAATACTCCCCTCTCAGTCGTAACTAAAATTAGATATCTAGTTTATCATGCATCCTAATTCATTGGCTGGTGGAAAGTAAACCAGAGATCGAAGAATTTGCAAGGAAAGCTCCATAAATTATTTGCAACTAAGGTGACATAGCTTTCATCCAAGTAAGAAAAATTGATACTCCTTTTTAATTGAGGTAGTCAAGTGAATTCCCTTGAAAGCTGATAGGAAAATTGGTGAAAAGTGCAATCTAGTTTTTCTTGGTGATTTCAATTTGATAATTGAGCACTATTTAAATTGTGAAGAAACTTGTCCTATTCAACAGTAGAGTTTTATCCTGTCATAATTGAGAAAGGTTTTGTTTGGCTATAAGAAATTGTAAACCCTAGTCTCCATTTTCACTACAAACATGAGTACCCAGAAACTAGTGAGTCCAGTCTTAGACCTAAGAGAAAAGCAAAGCAAAAAGGGTTCAAAAGACCTAAAACTCAGCATGCTTTAGCTAAAGCCTATCCCAAACTAGTAGCTATGTCTAACCCTTTTCCTGGTACTCCTATGGCTTACACAAGGTCAAGAAGTGCAAAGAAGGAAACAAAAAATTTTATGCAAGAAACTTCTAGAAGTATCATAGAGGGAGGGTCATGAATTGGTAAAAGACCCACAAGACAAGTTGTTACCACTAGATTAATTGATAATTTTGGTGAAATTGGTGAGAAACCCCAGCCCTAGAGTGGATGGAAATTGTTTCAGTATACTTTCAATAGGTGAAATTCTAGTTAGCCTACATGCTATTTGTAGAGATTGAACTTGGGAAGGTTAGTGGTTCGGAATGTGTTTGTGGAAGTGGACTTAATGATGGAGCTAGCAAGGAACTATGACCCTACTGATAGGAAGATAAATAGAGAATGGTGTTATAATACTGGAGGTAACAAAGGATATAATGGTGGATGTGTTTGGGTTGAATCCCAATTACACTGCAAAGTTCAAGCGTGATGACTTTTGTATTGAATATCAAGGGAGAAAAATTGCATATACAGAAGCAATACTTGTGCGACATAGAAGGAACACGAAAAAATTTATTGCTCAAGATTCTGAGCCTTCTGAGTGTGTAGAATTTGAAGACTATTTCAAGAACACTTATTATTCTTTGAACCAAGTATTAGCTCAGAATTTTGAGGTTCAAATAGCCCCTGATTTGTTGGTGATGGTGGCAGATATACAAGAATATAATCTAAACACTAGTTTTGATTATGCTAATTTTGTTACTCAACATATGCATGAGGATTTTATCAATTTCAAAAAAGGAATCGCTCCATCTATCTTTCCCTCATTATTCCTTACTGATGCATATTCTCTTGTGGGAGGGAGATTATGAGTGAAAAAGGAAATTGAATTTGAGGATTCTGAACAGTGAAAATGAATCCATCCCTTTGCAACTATGGACACACATTTGGGATCAGAATTGCTCCAATTCCAACTACATCTTATTTGAAAATGTTGTAAGATAAGGTATCTTAGAGTCATTGGGTGTGGCACCTAGATTTAGACTTTCTCCAAAGATTAGGAGTGTTATGCACCCAGAAGATATACCAGGATCTGCAGCAACACATAATTGGGCTGACTGGTTTCTACATTTTGAATATACTTTGATCAGGGTTTATGGTGCTAAAGTGGCACCCCATTCTTTACCCTTGTATGTCTCAAATATATTAGCTTTCATGGAGCTCATGTGGAAAATGGTGGCTATGGATTATGAAATATTTAGAAAGGACAAAAAGGGCTATGTGGTATACCCCCAATGTTCTTCTGCTTATTTTAAGGTCACTACCCTTGAAGGGTATGAGAAATTTGGCATTATGGTGAATAATCTTAGAATGCCTATAGATGAGTTCAGAGTTTTTGATTTGGAAGGATTTGTGGTAGGAAAAAGAAGAAAAAGAACTTGGGCATCATACATCATGAATTTTTCTATAAAGTTGATGTATTAAGGAATCTGATAAGTGATGAGACTGTTATGATTATGAAAAAGGAATGGACAACTATGAAAAACCTTGAGGAGAATATTATGAAAAATAATTCCTTTTACATCAGTCCATACAATGAAATTGTAATCCCTTTGGAGAGGGCCTTTGCTATGATAAGGGACTATCAGTCTGATAAATTTAAAGTGAAAGTAAAAGAGGTTGTAGACAGAGCCTAGGTCCTCTTAGAGAAACAACGAAAATAACAAGCTATGGATATCCTAGAATGGATTGACTATGTTTAGGAGGTCAGGGAAGAACAAGTGGTAGAACATGTGCCAAGAAATGAGGAAATTGAGAAGAAATTTCCCCTTCCTCATATGGAGGAGACTCATAGTTCAGATGTTCCTCCTAATAGGATATTCCAGTGGCATTATGACAAAATAAATGATGATGATCCAAGGATTAAGGAGTGTGATGAGTTATTGGCTAATGATAAATTTGTGCAAACCAAAGAGTTTCAAGAGTTTATGATCTAACAAAGGAGTAAGGAAATAAAAGAGACTAGAAATAGCTTGACTCAATGCTAAACAACCTCATCAGGAGGAAGCTAAGAAAGCAAAGGAAGAAAATATTAAGGCTGAAATTGTAGCCATTATTCCTACTGAAGCTCATAGAATTGTTAAGGCTAGTGGAATTATGTTATTACCAGGATGTACTATCATAGCTTCCATAGCCTATGATGTAATTAGAAGAGATCCTCAAGCTCTGATATCTGAAGATCAGTTTGAGAATAAAGTATTTGGTTCCGAATATAGTCCAAAGTTGCATACCCTTGCAATTTGGTCTATGGCACCTAATACTAACAAACATGAGGTTGCTAGGCCAATTGAAGAGGTCATGGGTTCACTAGTGGTCAAAAGAGCTACTGACATAACTCCAATCCATGTAGCTGAATTAACTGCACATGTTGCAATCCTTAGTGTGGATACTACACATATTTCTCAAAATAAATATGAATCTTTGGTCAAGGAATATAATAAGGCTTTGAATGAATTGATTCAAATGATTTCTACCATTCAAGCTACCCAAAATACAATGACTCAACCTTCTCCCTCTTGCTCATTTGATATGTCTACGTAAGATAGAGAAACTTTGGCCCTCCAAATTAATGATTTAAGAGGAAAGTTAATTGTTGTAAAGGAAAATGTCAAGCAAGCCAAAATAGAGACAATCAAGGTGGCCAATGAGATTTTTAGGGATGTGCTTAAGCATAGAGTAACCAAGTTGGTCCACAAGGCTAATGAATTATGGGCCACATTTAAAAACATTCATGAGGAATATACAAAGTATCTACAAATACAGCAAGCCTTTAGGAATGAGTGGAATAATTGGATTGCTAGGGCAAGTGATTTGAAAGATATGATGCCAAAAATAAAGGAGGATCCCGAGGCACCCATAAATATTCTTGACATCTTGAAGACTATTGACTCAATAAATGAGGTAACTACTTTCCATGGGAAATTGGGAATACAGCTAGTCCAAAACAAGTTGAAAATATTCAAGGAAATGGACAACTGTGGTATGCCTCAAATATTGAATTCAAAAGGTGAATTGCATCCATTTGACACTTGGAAGGAAGATTTGGGAGGGTTTCTTGATGCTTCTATGATGCATTTATCTATCGCTGATTATCTCTTGCTCAATTCAGACATTGATATGATGGTAGAGATTGAGTCAAAAATGGATATATTTGTTAAGGAAGCCAAAATTCTAATTGATGCAAGGTACTCCCAGTATACTACTAAGTTGCAGGATTTATTGAATGTTAAATGGCCCACTAAGGAGGAGTACAAAATTTGGTTGGAGAGATAAATATAATGAATAAAAATAACAATGTACAGGAGGAGAATAATACATAGCCTGAAAACAATAAAAATTAGGCTTTTCATATACTATGTTGTCATTTGGAACACATGGAGAATATATTGTAACTAATGTAAGAAACTAATGATGTCTTTGAAAGGTGGGACCTATTCTCCATGAAGATTTGAGAATATTTATGCCTCATGTTTATTTGCTTCACCAAAAGACTCAAGTGTAACCATGAAGGGAATATTGCTACAAGAGGTCCTATGAGATCATGACATGTCTGCTATCTAGTCTGAGGCTTGTTTTTCACTTTAATTCTCTATAAGAAGGAATTGAGGACTAGAAGCATGAGAGTTAGAATATTTTTGAGTTGATACTATTAGTGTTGTGAAGAAAAATACGAAACAAGTTTTAGAGTCTTTGTTTTAAGTTTATTTTGGAGTTCATACTTATGCATGTAAGACTGATAATGGTATAGCAGTCTATAATATAGATTAATATTGGTTTCATGGTTATTCTCTCTCCTTGTTTGTGTGTTGAGTTATGAGTGGGAGCGATCAAGGATTTCTTTCACTTGTCTCTATCATTATTTGATGGATGTTTTATTTCATGTTTGCCTATCTATTCAATGTATTGATGTAAATGCTTATATGAGAATGATAACTTATAATTACTCTGTGCTAGGATATTTGTAAGAAGTGATAATCGTGAAAGTCACAAAGGAATGTTGTAATGCAATATTTCATGTAATTATGCGTTATTGTTTTAACTGTTATCAGTTTATATCAAAGGATATTGACTTTGTGCTCTAGATAAAGACACTGGTTCATGTGGGATATTAGTGTTACATTTACAGTGTTCATTCTTTACTACTCAATATTTCAACCATAAAATTTCAAAGGAACACTGTTGTTGCTCGTTCTTTCAGGTGTTTATTTTCCTCTAATAATCAAATTATATCACATTAGTACAATAAGCTGCCAACTTATTTAATGTTGCTATCAAGTAGTGTCATGGGAGATATTTGTTATTAACAATGTATTTGATTGCAATTGTAAAAGGTTTTTTAGGTATACATTGTGGGATCAGCCTCCTGGGTTTCATAGAGCAAAGATGTTGAATCCTATTCAAACACAAAGTAAAATCTTAATCTCTTGGGGGAGTTGGTGCAAATTTGATGTGGAAATTGGCACTTTACCAACTCCTATGAAAGCTTTGATGATTTGATGAGGATATCATCCACTTTGTTGATGATTGAAGTGTGCTCCAAGATGAAAATTGCTATGATTGGATAAAGATGGATGAGAATTGCTATGGATTTGAATATATTAACTTTGCTCAAATTGTGGATGCAAAATACAAAGAGAAGCCTTCTATAAATAGAAGAACAAGATGAAGGAATGGGAAAAATGGATGAATGTGGGATCATTGAACATCCAATGGGCAAGTGCCACTTGTCAAGATGTGAATGGAGGAAGCTTGAGTACATTTTGATCAATGTGCAAGTTTTAAATTTGAATTTGATGAAATGACATGTTTAGGGGGATGAAAGAAGAGAGTTAATGGCAAGTTGACTTGTGTAAGAGACATGTAAAAGCTCATAAATTCCAAGTTGGAGGACAAGTCCTTTTTGGGGGAGATTCTCAAACTTGGAGGAATATTCCCCTTTTGATGCCATTTTGAAAGTAAATAGGGAATTATTAAATCAAATAAATGATTGAATTGTGCAAGTTACAAAATCTAGAGGGTTGGAGTGATTAGGATTAAATTAATAAAGATTTGACTAATTTAATGAGGTATTAGCTGATTTGACCATTTTGACTTAGATTTTTGGATCAATTTAAATCAAAATGAGTGGAAAATGGTTTTAGACTTAATTAAATAAGATTTGATTTAATTAATTAAAGAGGATGGTGTTAGTTTTAAATCAAATAAAGATTAATTCATTTAATTTAAATGAGATGACTTTAGAGATTAAATAAATAAAATGAATTATTTAATTAAAAGAGGGACTATAGGATTAATTAAACAAAGTGATTTATTTAATTAATAGGAGATGATGACTTAATCAGATAAAAAATGATTTACTTAATTAAGAGATGAAATGTGATGAATTTAATTAAATAGAGATTATTTAACTAAATGATTAATAGAGAGATGATTCATGATGAATTGGTGTTAGTAAAATCAGGATCAGGTGCATATATATTTTACGTGTCTACATTTTTCCCCTCTTTGAAACAATGTACTTGTTGCGTTGGTTCAAAGAATAAACTATCTTGATCAAAATTCAAAAATTCTCTAATTTTTTCGGATGCCCCACTATTGCCCCAATGAATGAAGAATTACACCAGTATATTTCCCCCTCGAGAGATCAAGCAAAAAGGTTCAATTTGAGGGTCGATCTCACGACAAAGAGGTTCAAGATCAATTCAGCTCAAATATTTGATGTAGACAGATTTGATTATGTATAGACAGTCATCAGCCATGGGTAGCCTCATGCCTACTTTGATATATTACACACTCTTGATCCTGATTATGTACCATCATAGTTATATTATTGATTGTATATATGAGATGATTATGATGTTTATATGCAATGGATGATATGATTATGCATGGATGATATGGATGCACATGATATGATATGATGATGCTTTTATGATAATGCAGTGGATGATAAATGTATGGTTTATGAGATGCCTAGAATAACCATTCTATATTATGCAATGATGGAGATGCAATGCATGTGGTATGATTAATGCTTTCTATATGATATGATATGATATGCACTATGCAGTATGTTGATGGTTTGTGGGTGCATGATAGATGCAATGGTCATGATTTATGATTAATTGTCATGGTACCATGTTAGCATGAAGGGAAGTAAGAAGAAAATAAGATGATGATAAGGGACACCAACAAGCCAACTTTATTAGATATGATGATGATGATCTTCTTACCGAGGAGTTGGGATTTTTAAAGGGTTATTTACCTTATCTTTGATAACACACGTAGGCACGATGCATCAGGGTATAAAGAACTAGGATGGCGTTGCACCTAGTGCGATGGACTTTGACTCAACAAACAGATAGGAGTATTCTTGTTCACACCTAACATATGGAAACTTTGCTAGGATGCACCTAACAAAGTAAGTATTCACCAAGTTATATTACAAAAACGTCCAACAAGTACAATAGAAAAATAATAATGATCGATGCCCCATTCATTTCTCTCTAAATCATTTTGATTAGACATCATCAAGAGGTCATTGGAGTGAGCACAATAAGATAAATAAAAAAGAAAAGATCAAGTACACAAACAAGTGAATATTCTTCATACTGCTAGCCAAGGGGATGTGTTTTGTTTAGGATAAGTATCCAAAATGATATCCAAAATGATGTCCATTGTCAGAACAATATATCCTAGGACATGCATTGTATAGGATCATGATGGGTTGATCAGTTTTTTGATAGGATTTTGATATAAGATTGATTGACATGTTTGAAAATGATCAGGATTTTGATTTTTCATTTAAAAGTTTGAATTTTTCTTTTGATTTTACGTTTGAAGCTTGATTTTTTTATTGTTGTACTTGTTTCTATTTGTTTTTCCAAAGGGTGAGTGTGATGATTGATTTATTATGAGAGAATATTTATTGCGAGTGAAAGCGAGATGAGACAGATGGATGGATTTTTTCAAATATTTGGATGTTTTTGATGTTTTTTGAAATGTTTTGAAGCTATTTTTGGTATGTTTGGTCTATTTGAATGTTTTTGGATTTTGACAAGATTTTTATGAATGTTTTTGTGTTTTCTAAGATTTTATGAATGTTTTTGGATTTTGTGTCTCTAGGGCTAATCAAATATTATCCTTTCCTACGTTTAAGCTTAGAGACGATGTAGTTCAGATGACCAAGTTTTTGACATTTTTTTTAATTTTTGAGTGTTTTTGGATTTTGATATGATTTTGGATGTTTTTGGATTTTCACATGATTTTGACAATTTGGATATGTGTGATGATATTGGTGCTCTATTTTTGGATTTTGTTGAAAACCAAGCTAAGGTTGATTGATCAGATTGATGGATTGATGATGATAACATTGTTGAGGATACACAATAATGCAAGGATAGTGTTAAGAAACACAAGGATTAGGAAGGATATCCCAAGATGATGGTGAATTGATTAGTGATAACATTGTTGAGAATACACAACAATGCAATGATAGTGTTAAGAAACACAAGGATTAGGAAGGATATCCCAAGATGATGATGGATTGATTGGTGATAACATTGTTGAGGATACAGAACAATGCATGGATAGTGTTAAGAAACACAAGGATTGAGAAGGATATCCCAAGATGATTTTTTTATTGGATTTGATTGATCAGGATTTTGAAGCTTGATTTTGGAACAAACTTGTTTTGAATGATTTGATGTGGCGTTTGAAGTGAAAATTAGATGCAACTAGTATTGATTGTTTGGATTGTTGTTTGACGAAAGATAAAAATTAATAAGGAACATCTTCTTGTCAAAATATGCCATGGGCTAGTGATTTAGATTTTGGCTCACAAATGCTTTGACCAATTTGATTTCACATTTTCCAATGTTCAGATCACCACATAAGTTGGAGGATATAGATCAATATTTATTCCCAAAGCAAGATGTAAGTTTCTGCCTCCAGTGTCTAGCAATGTATGGAATTCCATGGGTGGATGATTGGATAGGTGTGTGGATGGAGGGATATGGTAAGCACACAAAGGATGCCAAGGATTATATTGTGATAAGATAAGGTTTTTGAATAGAGGATGCTCATTTAGATATTTCTTCATGGCTGAGATAATGTTTGGTAGGATAGGATTAATGAAAATGACCCATGTCAAGATGTCTACCATAAGCAAGTGTAAATTGTGTACCAAACTTTCATCAAATTCAAGATAATTTGGACTATGGATGAAGATGGATAAAGATGGATTGGATAAATGGTTCATGGATGAATGAATTTATTATGGATGAGATGGATGGAATGTTGGATCTATTATGGATGTGATGTTGGATTTATTATGGATGTGATAAGATGCTTTCACCTGAAGTAGCGCACACAGATGCTTGATTCTACACATGACGCCTATTTTCCAGTTTTTCATCATGGTACTTGTCCAAAGTGCCATTGTAGTGGTTTTCACTAGAGGACGATTTTTATTTTTACTATTTTCAATCCTTTTTCTAATTTTTTTTCTCTTTTTGTTTAGATTTTTATGTTTTTTGATTTTTTTGATTTTTTTGAAAGATTTTAAGTTCATGCTGAACCACCTGGTGGTGTTGATGTAGATGCTTCTTTCATAATGTGCCATCGATATCCTCCTTAAAGAAGATGCTTTGCTAAGATAAGTGCACTTGAGTGAAACTTTTGAGATTCCCGATTTGCTTTGTTGATATCAGAGTTAACATTGTCTTTGTGCCGACATCACAATAGAGTGCTTTCTGAATCCTTATGATGAAGGGTTGTTGCCAATACATGGTTAATGTGATAATTGGATATCATGCATGGATGCATGGATGGAGTGTGTTTAGGAATAAAATATGGATTAGTTGATAGTTTGGAACCTTTGACTCTCCAAACTTGGGAAGATGAGCAATGATGGGTGGATACGAAAGTGTGTGGAATTAGGACCAACTACTTGATATAATTTGTATGTCACTTGAGAAGCTTTATTTTCCCTTTGTGGACATCTTTGATGGATACTTTTCCCTTATTATTTTTTCCCATAGTTTCTTTGACTAATGGAGTTTGATAGGGATGATCTTTCTTTGTATTCTTTTATACCATGTGTATTTGATTTTTCCATTATGATTCTTAGCTTCTTTTTCTTTGATGACATTCTTTGTTCTTTTATTCAAATCTTTCTTTCGATGTTGGTCCCAATTTGTGGATGAGGTGATGGGTGGATGGAGATTCATGACGTGGTTGGTTATAGTATTGGAATTGGTTTCACCATAAGGATTCTTCATGCTTCCTACATTGATGTTTGCTTGAGACATAGTTGCCCCTAGTATGGTGGTAGTGGCACCTTCATTCCTTGATTCTTCTTGTTTTGAGATGTCTTTTTTAGTAAGCATGCTCTGATAAATGACCATTGTAGATGGAGTTGCTTCAATTTGCTACTCTGCTAACTCCACAATGTCTTGTTTTGTCTGATCTATTTCTTTGAGTGGATAATGCTAGATATCTTCATACATGATGTCCTCTGTATGAATTTGGGATATATCTGACCCTGATGTTGAAAACTCTACTTGACTATAGGAATCAATAACTTACTCTTTTTGTGTAATAATATCAAAAGTAAAGGAATCCTACTCTAAATGAAGATCATCTACATGTCCATCCACATAAAGCATCTCATGGGTAGATGGAGGAGTATGTTCTATGTGGATTTGATCATCATTTGTGACATCTTGTATAGATAAAAGAGTTTCCATTAGATCATTGTAGTAGCTTGGGGATAAAAATTCTTGATCTTGAATGATTTCAAAATTTCTTTTGACATGCTTTGGATCAAGTTCTTGACATGGTTCAGTTTCAAAGGATGGATTGCTTACAAAGGGTTCTTGGATATCTTCATTAGGAATAGGAAGTGGATCAATATCCTCTTGATCTTTGAGTGAATTTGGATCAAGTGTTGAGTTGAAGATTCCTTCAATATCAGCAATCATGAGGTTGAAGAATGTCAATATGTCTTAGAAAGGACCATTGCTAGAATTTGGTGAGAGATGTTGATCATGCTTTAGAATAAATTTTTGAGATATGTCAACTAGCTCATTAGGTGATGTAGAGACATTTTCAACATGATCATTGGTCAATGGATCATTGATTATAGGATCAAATAATGTTAACACTCCTTGAAATAGATCATTTTCAGATATTGTTGAGGGATTCTTATCATGATCAAAAAGTGACTCTTGATGTATGTTGATTTGATCTTC